>JAPMOB010103879.1:0-17284 GCA_029875015.1 Lepomis gibbosus
ACACACACACACACACACACACACACACACACACACACACACACACACACACACACACACACACACACACACAAAACACTGATCACCGATCCAAGTTCTAACATGGGAGACTGATTTCAATGGCAATGATCTGGTGTGGTTCAAAAATGCATCTTGCAGCAATTGGACCTCACAAACCCTGCCAAACAAACATATTTGACTCTCACAAATACTATCTCACTGCCCAGCAGGTTTCTGTTTACTGCTTCATGCCTGCTTGCTGTGTTTGCAGTGCGACATGGACCGGACAGTGGTGAGGACTGTGTGCAGCTCCAGTGTACACTAGATAGTCTGGTCATTGAGGTCTCCAGTGACACACATATTAGCTGTGCGAGTCCTGCTACTTGGCCGTAGCTAAATATTCTGTGCTGTGACTCTGTGCCAGCATATTTGTATTACAGTAAGCAATAAAACGCAAGTGGTCTACAGTGATTTTCAGTCAATGAAGAGGCACCAAAGGCAACCTTAACACAAATGTTGAAACTGATTTACAGTTACACAGTCGATTCAAATGGAGGACAACAAATATTTGGTTTAATATTACATCACACAATACCCTAAAATGTAACATTACAGTAATAAAGGTGGTAACAATAAGAAGTTGAAAGAGAAGAGGCTAAGCAGGAAGCTCAAAATAATCACTTTTAAAATTACTATAGTAGAGCAGATTGTAGAGCGGATAAATTAAGATGACCCCCATGGTCTGCTTGTTAATATGAACTGATGAAAGTCTTCCTGACAGACCTGGTAAATGAGGGCCCTGCTGTAATCTAAAAGTGTGCTGGTAAATGAAGGCCAGCAAACAAACAGCCATCAGGACAGCTATTAGAGGAAGGGCAACGACCTAATACAAGGTATATGTGCAAGGTATCCCTCTAGCCACAAGTGATTGGTGAGTTAATCATGCATATCAAGTTGGAAAGCCATTAATTAAGCACACAGAACCAGTTCGCTAGTAATCAGTGCTGGTAGATGAAAGCCATTAATTGGTGGTTGGAAGATGAAGTAGAACTTCTATAATAAGAAACAAAAATTGGTAGTTAAGGAGCAGATTTACAATCAACACCATATGTATTTCTCTGCTGATTTGCTTGTTACAGCTGAAGACATTTTGGGCACTCTACAATCCAGAGTGACTAGTAGTATAAAAGCCAGATGGAAAAAAACTCCTTGCATAACAGTTGTGGCAGCAGTATTAATACTAAATTAATGTCATTAATATTCCTCAGGAGAGAGTAGGATAAGATTGGCAAAAGAGAAGAGGAAGGGCTAACGCAATGTCTGACCTTAACATACTGAAGCTTGAATGTGGAGAGATATCTGGAGAGGACTAGATGCTAACAGCAACTACAGAGCAAGCACAAAAATAACTAAAGAAGTAGAGATCAGAATAAAACATGAAATCAAGATCTCCAGACAGATTCAAGTAGCCAGAGGTCAGTGAGTTTTTAGTGGCCACAATATAATGATGCATTTTTAATATAAATATTAAATATTCAATTTAACTTAACATGGCTTATTCATACTCCATTAATTTTGTGATGGTAGAAGTTGAATGCATCAGAAACTGATGCTGAGGTAAAGAGTACCAAGATGTCATACAAGACAATCTACACATGAAATCTGAATGGAAAACTACCACGAAAGAAGAACAAATCCTCTAACAGAGCACAAAGCGAGTTTTTCCTGCACTGAAGGTTATTCCTCACACTGCTCCTTGGCTGAACTGACACCTGTCAGCATCATGATTAATGAAATGATTGATCTTTTACCAGCCCAAAAGAAAATGAGCAACACTGGCTTCACTTGAAAATCCTTGGCCTATCGTAAAAAAAAAAAGGCTAACCCATTTTCTTCTGTTTCCTTTTTTTTTTCTCTTTTAGGTCTAGGTCTAGGTTTCAGACTTACTATTTTTGTTTGCCAGTTGGCTATGAAAATGATTGCCCATACCAGCCTTGCTGGAGGCAGTGCTTTTTGACCTGAACCAAGTCTCCCAGGCAACACTGCCCCCAACGACCTCTATCGTCAGGTTAAGGTTGGGGCCATAGTGGGATTATGTTATAAACCTCACCCAAAAAAACAACAACACTGGATTTGTATCCTGAGAGGAAAGTCTGCCTAGGAAACAGCATTCACAACAGGGGGGGACCTGCATATATTTTGAATGAATGACAACCTGATATAATGTGCACTTGAATAGTTAACATGTGTAAACTACATAATATAAAAATACATATTATTTTACTTTGACCTACTAAAATATAAAATTGTTATATAAACCTTTAGCCATTATTCATAATAATGAGCTTTGTCTCAAAAAAAAATCTGTTCCTGATACATATTTTCAGATTGTCCACATATTTCAATTACAGCAAATGTCATCCCAGGATGAAATCATGTAAACAGAATTTATATCACAAAGATCCAATACAGCATCCAGTAGTGTACATGCAGACTGCAACACCCAAAAGTAAATCTGACCACTAAATTCAGAATTCCATTTTATGCTAAACAAAGACCACTGATGAGGTTGAATGGGAAAAGCAGTAAATCTGATGTGTCAGTTTGCTCTGACCTGCTACTTTGATCTGATAAACTGTGTTATCTCCTGGTATCAGGGCATCAAGGGGGAAAAGAGTTGGGGAGAATGAAGCTTTTTGCCTTTCAAGATGCCCACTGGAAAACACAAGACAGAAAAGGAAAAACCTAAAGGAAAAAATCAAATATGTTGTATTGACTCATTTCCACAGTATAGAAACTCAAGATGGCCCAAACCCTTAGTAACCCCAGTAATCAGCAGTAAGTACATAGGACAGAGCTGTGATGTCAACAGGGGAGGAGTTCCAGCTGGGAATAGAGAAGCAGCTGGTTGGACGTAAAAGGCAGCCACTGGAAGTGGGGCAAAAAGTAGCAGAAACAGACAAAGGAGGACACAAGAAGAAGAAGAAGATGATGGAGTTATGGGATCCACTGAGCAACAACATGGTAGCCATGAAGGAATACTAAATGCCTGACAAGGTTCCAACATGGCAGATGTAAAATCTAACATAGCTGTTGTAGATTAGCAGGATGACAGATATTTTTGGGAATTACACAATAGACTGCAGACCTTGCCTAAATTCACCAATTTCAGTTGCAGGTGCACAATCCAGATCCAAAAAGTAATGCAGTCTAGTGTAACCCTGAAGAGAAAATACCTTTGTTGAAGAGCTGAACAAGTAGCATATATAGGATTGTCTTTAATTAGGAGTGTTCAGCAATTAAAATAGTCACTAAAGGCTGAATCGTCTGCTTCCTTTACTTGCAAATGTGATGCCCTAAACAGAGATGATTTTGACACAGAATGAGCTTTACTCAAAAAAAAGATTCTGGCAAAATGTACTTAGGGTGACCAAAATAACAGCAGCGTATAAACAGCATATAAAATGTGTTTATGTCTATGTGCATGTGTTCAGTGTTTTCGTCTGTGTGTGTGATAATAAGCATGATGGCAGTTAATGCGTCAGACAGGCAGGGCTTTCTTTCATCGTTTCCAAGTGTGTGCGTATGTGCACTATGGTCTTAAGTTTAACTGACCGGTGGCTTCTTCTGGCCCGTGAAGGTCTGCTGCCAGCGTCATGCCATATAGATTTTCATTTGGGAAACTCTGTGCTGCAGAGGAGGAGGACACTGCTCCTGTCACATCCAGTCAGCTTGCCTGTTATTCTTTATCAACCACCCCCCTTTCTGTCTGCCTCATCCCATGACCTGGCATCCACCCTCCACCAAGCTGCACTTAAACCCAAACTACGTCTCGCCTTAATTTGAGCCAAATCATACTTGATGTCAAGGAATGGTATTGTTTTAGATCACAGCGATAAAAGTCATCCTGTCGAGGACAGGACTGTGGCCTGTACTGACTCCTGAACTAAACACGGTATCCTGTCTTGCCCACCAATCTAAAGATCTCATCTTTCATTTGATCCAACATATATCGACTGTTGGGCAGAGTGGTGTCCCAAAGTGGAGAGGAAGGGGAGATGTGTAAATGTCATCATGTTTTGTCAAAATCTGCATACAGATAGGCAAAACCACACACCTGCAAACTCCTTGTGTTTCTTCTCGTCTTATTTATCTTTTTGTCTTTCTTTTGCTCTCCAGTATCCCACTTATACATACACACCCCTCAACCAGCCCTAAATCTCCAGGCTGAGGACGAGACATAGCATGTTTCTGTCATTTCCTTAGCCTCTGGTTCCTGAGCCATTTGAGAAAGGATCAATACTAAACATTAATGTCTGCTGCTCCCAAATCACAGCTCCACTGATGGGAGATGAAGTGGACAAACAGACTGTGACGCTCCCCCTCTTTTTGCCTCCTCTCCTCTGTCTTACATGCACTCTTATTTTTCACTCCCCGTCTGTCTCCGCAACCAGACTGACACCTAGTGTGTGTGTGTGTATGTGTGTATGTGTGTAACCCTGCTGAAAGCAGCTGTCCTTTGTGGCGCCAGAAAATGTCTATGTGTTTTAGTGTCGTTTGAAAAGCAGCCAATACCCTACACTGGCAATAAGTTCCTTTTGATGTTGTGTCCACGTTTCATATTCATATTTTCCGTCTCATGTCAGGTTTTGATGTTTCTGCAGAGACGCTGCACTTGATGTCTGACACTCTCTTTCCATTTTCATTTTATTGCACTAACCATGCTTGCATGAGAGCTGCGCGTTAATGGATAAATGAATTAATTAGATCTTGTTTGATCCACCATCATCATCAGGCGTCTCTCCCCCTTGGTAATGACCTCAATAATGGTGCTGACTTTAATGGGATTTTAATTGATTTAGCTGCTTTAGTTTTCTGGTGTGCATGTATCCTGCACTGCTGAGACAGATGTGGGCAGAGGAGCTGATCTTTAACTGCTCAAAACAATTTTGTCGTCTCCTCTTTTTCCAACATGGTTCTAAACTGTAAAACATGAAATCAAGACCATTCAGAAAAAATTGCACTACAAAGTAATTCTGATTTGATTGACTATATATACGGTCGGCTGAAAATGTCTTTTCCAGCCATTTATATTGCAGGCTGTAATCTGACTGATTTAAAATGCAGGGTCTTAAAAGTTATTATAAAACAAAAATGTGTGCATTATTCATTGTTCACTTTCCTTTACCTCACTCTATATTTCTAGGATAAGAAATAGATAATTTATGAGACATGCAACAAGAGCATGGTCCTAAAAAAAACACAAGCACCACATACAATCCTGGAATGCATCTTTGAAGAGAAACATTCTGTACTGGGCTAAGCTATGGTAGCTAGATCAAGTACTGGATGCATCATCCCCATTTTTGACCCATACAGCAGCTGAAAATAGAACATGAAGAGACTCAAAAGAGGTTAGTGCAAAAAAAAGCTTAAATGAATTTGACTTCTGTTATTCACATACTGAACCAACGACTGTTTACAGTAAATAAAGGAATTTAAAAATGTTTTTTGGTGGACGTACATCAATTAAAATCAGCTCAAATTTAATGTTTAATGTGAAATTATTTGGCAAGATAGGACAAGACGCATTCAAATATCTGACCATTCAAACATCAAATCCTGAATTGTGGGAATTTCTGTTGATGTGCTGCATTTCTAAAATAAGTTGTAGACATGGAATAGCACCCAGAGTCACCTGGAACAGAAAACGCAGTTCCTCATTATATGCTCACTCTTTCCTTTTTAATTGCCTGTGACAGTTTGGTAGTTGTTGTCCATGTGTCGTTAGTTCAGCCGCCTTCGCTGATATGCTTCTGAGTGCAGATAGCTAGTAATGTTCCAGCTCCTGTCATAAATAAAGTACATTACCACAGCAGCTGCACTGTAATAACCTCCTCTCTGCTGTGCTCCCCTGCTCTCATCATCCTGCTGACCATGGAGGTGAAGTGGGTTACAGAGTTTGTGTGGTGTGTGTGCGCGCGCACGCCTAAATCCTCATCTTAGTATGCAATTTGTGCAAGTAGGAAGTTAAAATCGAATGTTACTCTATTTCTTGATAGTGTTATTGACTAGGATTCTCCTTTTAAAATTAGTCTCTCATTGTCCTCTAGCTAAATGGTCATTAAATGTCATATTTGCTACTTGAAGGGCCATAGTAATCATCTAGAAATGGTTTACAGCTGTGTATTTCACTGAAAAAACAGATGTGGATTTATGCAATTTTATGATACAAGTGTGCCTGAGTTCAATCTAGGATCAGTTCATCCAAATTCCAAAAAGCACATAGTTTTGCTATTATTTGTTCAGGTTTTGCGATAAGTCTCAAAGATCCTTAACATTACTTAAAACTATAAATAGAGCTGTCAACAGTTTTCAGCATGTTGCCTACCTCAGACACTTGTGATGTGGTCACAGGTGAAATAGCATGTTAAAACCATTTCCAGAAATAAAACCATCTGAAATTATAATGTTGGCAAACATCTACTATTCCTTGGTGTCACAATTTTTTTTGGGAAAATCATAATACTTCAAAACTAGGGGAATTAAACAAACATGATTGTTCTGAGCTCTGGTTTAATACTGATTCTACAGGAGCTTGGCTAAACAGCATGTAGCTAACTCAAAACCACCAATCTTTAGCTGTATCTGACATTACTCCCTCTTACTCATTCACCACTCCTTGTGTAATAGACTCTAAATAGTTTACTCAATAGTGAGCAATAATAACTTTTTGGGAAAGCATCATACTTCCTAATTAAGGGACGAACATGAGTTGGAGCTCTGTTTTCTGGCTTAGCTACACAAGCAGGAAAAGGGATTAGCAGTGTTTCTGAAATTGCTCCCTCATTCACAACTCTCTATAGACAAATAGATAGTTTACTCACTGGTGAGCAGCAAATCATTCATCATTGTCATTTTGTGTCATGACTGACAGGTTTATATCATACAATGGTAATTTTTGTATCTAAATGCAACGCTAGGTTTTTAGCAGAAAGTATAGCATACATGATATGGAAGCTGCACTATACAGAGCAAACATTACACTAAATTGGCAGACAGTAAAACCATATATTATAAATAAGGAATCACTTTGGTAACAGCTGTTAAAACCTCTGGGTGAAAGAGCTGAATGTATGTTTTGCATTTACCTGTAATTAGCCTGTATTAGATTAAAATACTGTAATTATTTTGAGTAGGCAATACTGAACTAAACATCCTGTAGCCTACTAATTGGTGCAGGCATGATAATATGTACATGTACCAAAACTTCCCTTGTACATCTGACTGATTGTGTGTTTCTGCATATAGCTTATGAAAGCCATTCTGTAACTTCCTCCATGCGAATGCCCTAACCATGGCCTTGGCTCTCTATGATGTTCTTGGGCAGCCAGCCGACCAGAAGACAGGATCAAACACAGGAGGAGGAGATCTCAGTGACTGGAGTCAGACGCTCTTTCATCTCTCCTCTACCATGCCAGCACACACTCTAATGCTTGATTTTCCCCACGCACAGGGGAGGGAGTCTCCACAAAGAGAGCTTTCTGAGTGAACTCTCTCTGTGTCTGTCTCTCCTTTTGAATTCTGCTTTAACTGATTCCTCTTTTCCTTGAGAGAAATACAGATTAAGATCAACTTAGTAATGCACTTCAATTTTGAACGCATCCCTTCTCCCTGATGTGGGAAAGAGTAATCTGTGTTTATTTCTGTTTTTCTTCTAAAGAAGTTTCAGAGCTCTTGCGAACTGTGATTGCACAGGTCAATGAATAACTTTGTGTAAAAGGACTATTATTTTTGTGGTATAATGAGGCTTGTAGTCATTATATTTACAACATATGGCTTCAGCAGCAGTATTTATGGGATTGTTTGTCTGATACTGAATTGGGATGACATTAATTAGAAATGAATGATTTTCCAAGAGTGGCAGTCAACACGCTTTTTATATGAAACTTGATTAGGTACATACAACTTCTTTGGTTAATAACCGCTTTCAAGGTCAGCAGAATGACATCTGGTTTTGTGTGAAGATTAGCCTCTCTAAATTACATGCTCCAGTAGTGTTTGCCGCCCACTGCTCTTCATTTCACAGCCTTTCAGACCTGAGAAGGAGGGGGAAAATGTGTGTTCAGCTGACATCTATATAGATAGATCTTCTATGTTTGGTTGGTCCTGCTGGAAAGCTGCTAACTATTTCTGATTTAAGAAAGCGAGAGTAAAGAGGAAGTATAAGAACGCAGACCAACAAAGTACATAGACTATTATGGACTGGTAAAGTAGTTTTGCAGAAAGGTCAGAAAAACCTCCAGAAGTGGTTGACTTTTCAGATTCTCACGAAAACCTGGATTATCCACTTTGATACATTAATTTACATCATATAGATTTACATTAGACTAACGAGGCAAGTAAAGTCCTTGATATCAAATTGCCTTGAGTAAATTTAGTCTGAGACTCTATTTCAGATCTGCAGACATGCAGGATTTAATTATGCTGAATTAGCAGCCTAGAAGATGTGTAAAATTTGAATATTCTCATTAACAAAGAAATAAGAAAAGCCTCCCTCAGCAAGAGAAACTTGGCAAAGGAAATGCCAGAGAGAAAGACAGAGAACATATTTCTGACTGAAACGACAGCATATCACACAACTTCATCTTACCTGTTCTGTTTAAATTATCTATTCATATCTCTTTTGATTGGCTAGAGGAGAGGAGAGACTGGGGACTCCTAAACACAAATACGAAGACTCTTTTTCCTTAATGAAATTCAATTAGCCTCCAGTGAATCTGTCAGGATATCAAGTGCCTCTCACCAACAATCCTGACCTCTGACCTGAAACTGTGTTTGAAAAGATGCTTCTTATAATCCCTTTTAGTATTCATTTCTGACATTGACTTGCCATCGTGAAAAGATAGACAAGATTTATTAGATTTATTGGTTTTGTTTTGTGTTATTATTGTGCATCCAAAATGAGTTAAGCCTTTAGAAGAAATTGGGAACAGCTGAAAATCGAAGCATGACCCTGGCCACAATGTTTTTTTTTATTTTGTCATTCAGTAAGTCATGAATAAATACTTGATTTGTGCCTGCGCTTGAATGAGATGAAAGCTGGCTGGCAGTGGTTGGCTGAGCGGCCTTGCAATGTGTCTGCATAGGCCAACAGTGCTGTATCTGAAAGAGTGCAGAGGTTGGCACAAAGGCTAGCACATGAGAGAACTCCCTGGGGGTTTTCTAGCAGATAATCCCAAGAAGCCACAGCTCTCATGATAATTTGGACAGAAGGCTGAATACGAGCAATACAGTGAGCCTCTACTTGCAGACCTCAAACAATGACATCCTGTAACCCTAAAGCACATCATAACCTTACCTTTATAGAGGTAAAAGACAGAGGGAAAGGGTGGAAAGCATGACCCAAAGAAGGTTAAGTAATAAAGAGACAGATGGAGGAGGAGGTGGAATAAATGATATGATAATAAAACTCTGATCCCTCAGATATATTTTATAATTGGCTGAAATATTATAACACGCTGAAAGATGGCAGTCTGGCGAATGCAAAAGCCTACTGAATTATTGTAAATGCCGACGTGGCAAATAAAAGTCTTTCCGCAGTCCCATCTCATCCCAGCGAGTGGCCTCTCCTCTCTGCTCTCTGGTGTTCACAGATGCCTGTCACGTCACCAGGAAGACAAGAGGCAGGGAGAGTCTGACACAGATTCATCCCCCAAGAAGGAGAGACAGGTGGATTGAGAGGTGTAGCTGATCCCTGAGAAGCACTGCAGGCTTAATATCCCCCCTATATCCTCTCTTCATGCCGTCTGGTGCCATGAGGCTCTGGGCTGACGTCAGTGTTATTTCTGTCCATCTCTTGGTCAGGGAGGGGTCATCATCGCTGATGCATTATTCACACAAGCTGCATCAACCTAGACAGATCTTATCTCGCAGGCACAAAGCGACTATCACCCCCGGCTCAGTGGCTGAATAAACACGAAAAGCATACAGTTGCTGCAGCGTCACCCTTTTTTATTAATATTGCTGATTTGAGTTGCATGGTGACTTATTTGTCCTGGCATGTTATTATTTCGAAATGTGTCTCTTCTTTGGTAAAACACGTTAGTGTAATTTGTCTCCGTGCCAAATTTTGTTGTGTTTACATCACTTTGTTGTGTATATATTTTGGATTGTATGATCACCTGTCTAAATAATGGCCAACTTAGTTGAAGATACCACAGTGGTTCTCCCTAAAGAAGGAATACTGAAAGAAAAAAAAGGACTTGTGGGAATCACACACACAGGCTCTTTAATACACCTGTCTTGAATGGTCCTAAACATAATGCAGAGTTATTCAGCTGTGGATTTCTGACTGATGTTTTGAATGTCAACAGCTGTCATGCGGCATACATTGTTAGATAAGCCGTCTTTTCTACAGTGGACCCATGGGGAGTTGAATCACACACAAACACACACTCACACACTTGAAGTCAGAATAAAACACAATCTTTTCCTCTCTGTCATTAAATACAATACTTAGTCAAGGTAATAAGGGAGAGAGAACCCTCATCTTTCACGTTTTTCCTCTAGCTTGGTTAATTGTGCTGAAGTTCTTTTATTATCCCCTCTCCCTGCCCCTGATGACAGTGATAGTGAGCTGCCATCCTCCACTATCTGTTCTCTTCGCCACAGCTTGTGTAGACAAAGACATACTCCCATAGAGCCTTGTGGGCCACGCTATTACTCAGTTATGTTGCTGGAGCCTGCCACATCACTGAGGAAATTAGTGCAGGAACATATAGAATAAGAATGAGCCCATAATGAAATATTCCCTGACTAAAGAATCTGGAGGTTTCAAGCTGACTGCTTTTAATTTAGCATGTGGAATCATGATGTGTCATTTAAAGATATCTTTGATCCAGCTATTAGGAGTACATGCATATCATCCTTCCAAAACACAGTTGAGATCACCCCTAGAGGTTCCTCTGTGATCCTCTCAGAAAGGGAGAGGCGATGTAAGTTAAATATAAGTGGCACATCTTAGTATTGCCTTTGCTCTGAAATTTAAAACAAAACAGTGATAGCATTGCATACATTGTATTGTATTGCATTCATCTGTGTCTTGAAGCTGGTGATTTGATTTGTTGTTCCACAATGGAGGTTAATAATTTGACCCCTACTAATATTTTTATCCATTTGAAAATCAGCAGGGTGACGAATTCTAAAACAAATTTAAAAAACTTGTCTATCCATCTGTATGATCACAGTAGACTAGAGTATTTGTTCTGAATCAAGGAGATTCATGAGATTTGCTCAGCAGCGAATCTGCTTCTGTTTTTTTTACTCCATCCATTCTCAAACCCAAGTACAGGTCAGGAGTTGGTGATGATACATTATCTCTGCTGTCATGCCTTCAATCTATCAATCAACATTTATTTATATAGCACTTTACAGCAACCAACAGGTGTCCAAAGTGCTTTACATCAGCCAAGAATAAACAACACAGCATTCAATAATAGACTAGAAAAAAAAAGAAACACATGAAGCATAGAAAACAGTAAAACAGGATAAGGTTGCACTGTTTGTACCTCAACCTCAGGACTTCTAAAGTCCGTAGATCTGAAGACCTTGATTACTACTCTATAGAAACAGCTGTTCTAACATTGTATGACTGATATTTAGATGTTCACCTGGTCAAGATCCCAGACATATTGTGATTTCATAGTGAAAAGATCCAGTTAATCTTATGATACCTCTAAAAAATTTTTTTAAACATATATAGATTGATTTTGTCTTTGAAGTGATGCAGACTGTAAAGAGACAGCTTCAAATGTGCCTCAATTGAATTCTTAACATTTTTCCCAAGGAAGACTCCAGTTCCATCTCTGTTGTGTCTCCCTTTTGGGAGATGTAAGAAAGACAAGACTGAACTAGTAATGAAAGGATTCAATTAATCTCACAAGAGCAGAAAGCATCATCATGAGCAACAGAGTTTTCCCTGTGGGGTGAGCAGCTAGTCCAAGCAGTAAGGCAAAAGTCAACGTCACCATGGTAAACACAACCCCATTTGAAGGCAGCATCAGTCTACAGGGTCTTTTTAGAGCTTTTGAGCTGAAAACATCGTCCTTCTCAAATCTAAAAAGCTAAAGATGGTGGCAGATGCTAAAACATTCAATAGTACTGAGGGGAGTTGCAGAGTTGGGTAATAATTCTCTGTGGGTTCATCATGAGTGATGCCTCTCCCATTACATGTGGTCTGATTGATTATTAATACAAAATTAAGTATCAGCTTTAAAAAGTCTGCCATTGGTCTCATCTGCCTCTTTTTCATTCACTTTTTGTTTTCCATTTCCATCTGTGTAATTGGTCTATGGCTCTACAGTAGCCTACTCAGTATTTTCTATTCATGTGCATTATAAACCACGCTCTTGTTTAGGTGTTTAATGACTGTCCAGATACCTGCAGGTGCACTGCTCACTGCAAGACCCCCTGCTATACTCTGGCAGGGAAGCCCCACGGCTTCGGGGATCCTACAATCTTTCATGTCACTCACAGCAGGGAGTTTCTGATAGATGTTAATGGATCAGGCTGTTTTTATATCAAATATTTCACATTCAGGCTATTTTTTACCTCAACTTTTTCACAAATTTTTCTGTTAATATAATGAAAACAAAGCATCCCAGAGCCATCCCACGTGATGCAATATAAATAGCATCCATACCATCAGTACCATATACCATTATATTATATATGTATTTATTCAAACCACACTGCTGTCAGATTTTCTGAGTAAATATATTTCTGGTCCTCATAGTTCAATTTTTGTCTTTAACAGAACAGAAAGGACTCTTTTTTTTCATGTAATAGTTATTCATTTTCCTTGTCATTTCTCTCCCCATCCCTTCCCATGACCCTCATCTTACTGTATATGAACACAGGGTTGAGAAGAAAGTCAGCTGATGGATGTATACCACAGCCATCAGCTGCCTCTGCTAACACAATAATTGAAATGGTAATTTTCTGATATAAGATGATGACCTCTGTTCAGCCAGAAATCTCCAGCCTTATTGTAAAATGAACAGCGAGAGAATTGTCCCATCAAAACTCATTGCTGAGAATTACTCAGTGATGGTGTAGATGCATGTGCATATGTAAAGTGTGTATATTCTTCAATCAGTGTGAATTTAGATCTGCATCTTAATCATCTCCTCTGTTTATCGAATTTTCCATTCTGCATCAGTAAAGACTTTGCTCTGATATGCTAATAGATTATGAAAATTCTTCCCTTCGATTCAGTGCGTACGCCTTCAATAGCTCTTCACTATTTTGCCTGTATGATGACATTGTGTGGGTGAGTGTGGGTGTACATTGTAGCAGTGAATGTCTATGAATAAGTGTTTGCATAATTGAGTTTCACTGGAACCTTGTCTATCCTTTTTTATTTTTTAAATTGATTGATTTTCCTAGAGCAACTCACTTCTGTTCTTTGTTTCCACCGGCCTCTGTTTGGCATATGGCCTGATAGGCAAACATAGTGTTATTTGGATTGTATGCCAAACAGGTAGCTCTGTGTTTTTGTCATTCAAATCATTATCTTAATTGCTTTGCATTGCTTTGATTGCGGGTGGCTAGCCAGTGAACAACCAACTCACAGTGACCAGCTCTTTATTCCGTGCTTTTGTCTCTCTGGTCTATTGCCAGACAATAATACAATCAACCCCCCCTCAGCTCCCAACACACACACACACACACACACACACATTTTACTCAAACTCAAACACACACAAATTACTCAAACTAATTAACAATTCTGCCATTGGAATAATTACCTCTGGTAAAACAGAGAGGCACAGAGGATTTTTTTAGCCCTATCCTCGTTCTTGAATCTGTAATTGTGAATGATGCCATTTTTCTTTGGTATTTGATCATCAGATAAATGTAGATTTATCCTCTCCCTCAACACTGCAGGAGCTCTGACTCTTCATTAAAGCTGTAATAAATTATTTTTGGCCACTTGAGGGCAGTGTTTTGTAAAAACAACCCTGACAAATTGCCACCTATGACATTTATTAGGGTACGACAGTGTATTAGGGCCATTGTAGATTGTAGAATTTCGGATCAAGGGGAGGGGGCAAAAAAAAACATTTTTTAAATTCAGAGACTAAAGTTGCAAATTTACAAGATAAAACTCACAAATTTCCAAGAAAGAAACTGCAGGCAGATGTAAGTCCAGCATTCACTGTGCTTTTAGCTCAGTTATCTGATGGCTGCCTAATATTCCACTATTTTCAACAGCTATAGTCCCAACGTTGTCTGTTGATTGCAGCTGCTTTAGGTTTTTTGACATAGCCAACATAACTGGCCCTAGAGCAAGTATTCAGGTTTGCGTTTCCAGTCCCATCTCATTGTGTAGGATCCCACATTTGACTCCTTTTTTCAGTATAAAGGTTTTTTTCCCTCTGCATTGCAATCCATGGGGAAGTTAAAGAGACCTGTGTACCTGCTCTGCTTTTCTCTGCGCTGTGTGTCCAGTGTGGGTCTGTGTCTCTACACATCTGTCAGCAGGCCTCATTCCATTCGGATGTAATATAATGTAAATAAGCCAAGATGAGACTACAGAGGGAGCAGCCAGGGCCAGGAAGCCAGGCCGTCACTGACTGGAAGGGGAGGCAGGACAAAGGAACGTGGAGGCCCGAACACAAAGACAAACCAGGCATGAAAGGGAAGGCCACCACAGCTGACATTATTTGCACACAAATTGGTTGTTTTTGTCTCCATCAAATGAGGCCTGATAATGAATGGATTGTAAATAAATAAAATAGAAATAAATACACCTCGGGAGGCAGACCCCTAATAAGAGATTGCACTGCATTCCAAGCTTATTCTTTTTTCTTTTTTAAATGCCTTCATTACGTAACCTCATTTCATGGAGGAGAGGCTAATATAAGCATACACAGGCTGTTTAATGTTCTGGCCTGGCAATGTTTGAATGTCCCTTGAAGTTTTTAGGATGCTCCTTTAAATACAGAAATATTCAAGGAATTTCTTAATGCAACGTTGCATTTGACACGTCGCCTGGTGGTTAATGTTTATTTTGAGGTAATTGCTTCTGAAGGCAGGGTGGTAGGGATTTCATAAGTTCCCTTGCCCCTGTCTCACAGCAAACATTTTACCTAGACTCATTAAGCATCAGACATGACACATCAGAGAGACTGTTCTGCCAGCGTTCAGGCTGTTACTATGCCAAGGTCTGGCCTCACTGAATAACCTGCCAGAGCTGAGAGCTTCTTTTCTCTCGTGCCCTAAAAATCTCCTCTCCTTTTCTGTGGAGCACATTTGTCTTAAACTGAGTATTTAGTCCAGGCTAAAAAAAAAGGAAAGTGGCTTCTCCTGCTTTGTACACTGTGCAGTGAAGTCAAAGGGTGAAACTACATTTATCTCTCAAGAGCTTAAATTCAAACCTTTTAAGAATTTCTTTTTGGGCCTCTTTAATAAAGAGCTAAAGGGCTCAAACTGTCTAAAATAAGTTTTCCTTCTCTGTTCTGCCTGCTGGGAAATTCCACCCTAAAATAGAATTCAGATGTAGTCTTTGTGGTCTTGAATCAGTCAGTATTTGTGAAAATGAACAGCTATGTGAGTATGCTAAAAACACACAAATAGCTTTTTCTTATGAATTATAAATTTTAGCACTCATCGTGTTTTATGTGAGCTTGGACATACAAATTTTATAAAATCCACTCAAGTGCTAGGGTGCACAATATTTTCTCTTGTGTTTTGTAAAATGCACAATTCCATGAAATGTCTTGATAACACACATGAGGACTGGCAATAACAGAACAGAGTGATCTAACAGCAGGCTGTGATTCTGTGTATGATGGAAGCCCTCCTGCAGGTGCTTTGCCCTTTTAAAGGTTGTCCTACAGACTGTGTGCCCTGATGGAGTCTGCAAAGATTGTGAATCGTTTAAAAGGGTCTAAAATTCTCAAAAAAATGTCCACATGTGTTCAATGGCTACATTGTTGGCTATGTGCCTATGTGCACCACTAAGTGGGCATCGTCTCAGCAATATTGCTTTCAGACTGTATTCAGCCATACATCAAACTTTGACACCCAGTGGCTTTAGGCAGTCTGAGTGGTTGTAGACTGGCAGAGGAGGGGGAGAGGGGTCTTCGTCATGTTTCATTTCAGACTTCCAGTGCCCTCTGGCGGTCCTCAGAGCAGGCGATACCCAACTCCTTATTTCTTCCTCAGCTAGTCTCGCTATTAATAGCTTAGTGCCGCTCCAGCTACCATTGTTATTCCTGGCTGGCTGCATGCTGCGTAAAGGATGTCACATGTTTATCAGACCAGAAATATTGTGCATCTCTACTTTGGGAGAATGAACTTTGAGAGAAAGCCTCCTCTGAATCCAAATGTCCCCTTCTTGAAAAAAACTTCCTTTATCTTTGTCGATCTCTTTGACCTTTTCTCTGTCCCTTCATGATCTCTTAGAGAAAGCTCGATCATTGAGGCCAAAGATAAACAGCATGCATTCTCATGCCCCCCACCCCACCTCGGGGGCCTCTGAAAACAATTGGGACTCTGCATTAATTTGTTAGTTAGGTGCACAAACCAGTCCTTTGCACATCCTGTGCTCCCTGACATGCCTCTCTGCAGAAAGATGTTGATTGATTAATCACTCACATGCACACACATGCTATACAGTTGTAGAGTCAGCTTTGTTTAACACCTCAAAGGGTTTGGTAGTAAGCAGCTGTCATTGAGTGTGCATAATTAGGACACAATGTCATCTAAATTCAAATAGCCCAGTTGCCCTGGTTATATGTCACTTTTCCTACTCATGAGAATAGGCAATGTGCACATCAGCAGTATGTCATTGAAAGAAGAGCCTTGCTTGCAGACTTTGTTTTGCCCTAAAACACATTTTTTTCTTCATTTGTGACACTTATGGAGTATCTCAGTGACAGTCTGTGCAGTAAATGCCAAGGGAGTGATTAAACAGGGAGTCATATGGGCCACAGTATGTGACGTGCACCTGTTTATTTTTCTGTCTGATTAAAACTGATTAAATTGACCGTTCATGCAAAAATATTTACAATACAGCTAAAATGATACAATGAAAAAACAGTTTTGTTTAATGTGCCCTGTGAACATGCTGTGCTGGGAATAATTGGAAAAAAGGGTGTGTTATGCTTCAGTGCCAAGTGCTTTATTACTTATGCAGACAGGATAAATTGATCCACAAGTGGTGCCGTGGGTTGAAATCAAGTGGCATGTGTTAAATAGATGGTGTTTTTAAACT
>JAPMOB010103889.1:0-11684 GCA_029875015.1 Lepomis gibbosus
GTGTTTTTGTTGGGTCATTGTACCTTGTGTTGCAGTGTTTTTGTTGGGTCATTGTACCTTGTGTTGCAGTGTTTTTGTTGTGTGAAGCTGCCCTGTTTGTTGTTGGATTTCTGCCTGAAACTCTGGATTTGTATTGTCCTTGTAGATTCCTTTGGACTCAGCCACTGCTAGTAAGTGCACTCACCTTTTGTTTGGTTAAATAAACTCTTGAACTATACCTGCCAGTCGTGTGTCCTGCGTTTGGGTCCTCCAACCTGCTTCTCCACACTAACTGTGACAACCAATCTCTTATCCGTTGGTTAAATATGAAGCTGTATAGCTAGCAGCCGGTTAGCTTAACTTAGCACAAAGACTGGAACCAGTGGGAAGAAGCTCCTGCTCCAGGTAACAAAATCCACCTGCCAGCACAGCACCCCTACACTTTTTACAACATTACTACACAACATTTTGAAACAAAACGTGCAGAAACGACAAGTTAAGGCTAGCTGTTTGACTCGGCCTTCAGGCTTTGTCCTAAGCTGTCTCCTGATTTTAACTTATTTAAAAGGAAGATAATGAATAAGACTGATCTTGATCTTCTCAGCTAACTCTCTAAAAGAAAGCAAAAAAATCTATTTCCCAAAATGTTCAAATATTGCCTTTATTACCCTATTAAAATCCCTTGGATACAAAACTGTCTTGCAATAAAGTAATTACTGAATGGTGCGGAAAATTAGGCTTTTAAAATGAGATTGGATAAAACAAAGACAAGATAACTCTGGTAAAACATAAGAGCATTTATTAAAAGCTGTTTGTCATTCAACTGCATCTCTGACAATTTAAAAAAATTCTGTGCCATCAAATACAGGAGTTGAGACACTCCCATAGACTTCAGTAATCTGGGACTGGGGAAGTGTCGCATGTCGTGGGGCTACTGAGAGTTAACACTGAATAGTTCCAGCACTGAACCACATTCATTTTCAATGTTTCCAAATTATGCTCGCTTTTAAATTGATGAACTAGTTGCATTTTTTTGACATTTTAAACCATCAGCTCATGAATAGTCAATAGTTGTATTTAGTGTAGCAAGCTTTAGTTCATGTTATAGTAAGATAATAGCTAGTTAGATTCTTACTTCAGTGATAAATGCAGTTAACTAACCTGATCAACACTTGCACTAGTTAATTATATTATACATTAAAAGTATAACTGCAGATAATTTCATATACTATATTTTTCAAATGTGGAAACCTGGGAGACTGACTTTGAAGACCTAGCAAGTCAATTATCTACAAAGGATCCAAAAAGCTACAAGGTAACTCTCTGTATCCTCCAAAATAATCATTGTTGAATCAAACAAACATTTTAACCATGACAGTAGGATTAAAAGATAAAACTGTGTACCTAATAAACTGGCAACTATTATTAAGGCTTCACAGAAACATGTCAAAACTGTATATTTAAAGACTAGTGGAGTGCAAATACCATACCCCACCAACAATAACCCAGACCTGCTCTCTTCCACATTTAGGCCGATATGTAAATACTCTACATTAGACATACAATTCACTTGAGCTACAGATGCATTTACACGTCCTTCCTCTCAGCTACTGGTCTCCATTGTGTTGTACGCCCTAGTGGCCACTTTATGAAGTGCACCTTTACAACGTAATGTAATGCGATACAGAAGCTCTGCTATGAATTCTGCTATGAATTCTACTTTCATGATTTTTGTAAATGTGGAAATTCAATAATTTCTTTATTTACATACATAAGGGGTGACTATGTGAAACACCTCCGAATATAATGCTCAGTACAACACCACCTCCACCAACTATGACCCCAACGCTAAAACATAAAATTGAATTTATACCTCCATGACAGCGTAAAAAAACAACAACTCAACATTATAGGCAACATAAACTAGGAATTTATGACTGAGCTGGTATGGATTGCATTGGATTTCATTAGATTGTATAGGTTCTTTCTGCGGTGTTACTTTCGTTATTAGGGAGATTGCTTGGCACCACACATGTCTGCATGGTGTTGCCTAGTGGCGGTCACGTGTATCAGGAACTGCTGAAATGTTGCAGGGGATTAACCCTTGATTCCTGATGGTGAGGAACACATGTAGTGTCCACAATGTCCAAACTGTAATAGGAGGAAGAAGGAGTTTAGGTGTTGGCTAGCCTACAGGTCTAAGGATAGTTTAGGATTTATACAGATACATCAGTTGGATTTGGACTAACACTGTTTTTGGTTATGTTCACTCTGGATTTTAATGAAACAATTATTTGGAGATCATGTGCGACTTTCAGCTTTGTATAAGGGTCGATCTTGAAATGTTGCCTTAAATACAGAGAATTACAACAAATTATTTGAAGCCTGACAGTCTGCAGACTTTTTTTCTTTGTGCCCTGCAATGATATTTTTTTTTGTCTCACACCTGAATATTTTCATCAAATTCAAAGAATCTGAAACCAAGTAGTACTAAATGTGACAATTTTATTTAGGTTTATTGGAATTTGTCCAATAGCCCTTGGTCATCTGAAATTGGCAAATGTCAAATGGCTTTAATGAATTTACTATGTGGTTCAGTGTGGGAATTATACCGCGGCCACGCGGCCATGGCCGCCGTTGCCCTACACTTTGGCCGTAACTCTCACTTCTGTAATCGCAACCTTGTGAAAATGTTTGGGAAGCATTGGCTTTTAATGTGTCTTTAATCTGTGTCGTTAAATGTCTTAACCCTAACACAGTTTAATCTGTCTTGATCACTCCCAGTTCTCACTAACAGGCTCAACTCAACTCAAGACCCGGTCTCCTCTGGGGCCTCTGACATCTGCTTTTGACAGTGGGATGCCCTCACCAAAAGCGACCCAGTTTCCAGATCCATGGTCCAGATCTTCTCTTCTCCCTTCATTTGCAGTGGAAGAATGCAATCGCTATTTAGACCACTTGTATGCCTTTCCTGGCCTGCTGTCTGCCATCTTTTCTCCCTGTAGGAGGTCAAATGACTGCCCATTAAGGGGGAAAACTTAGCTGACCCTTGATTTGGAATTAATACGTAATAAAATGTTTTGTTGAATGCCATTGGTTGCCTTTTTATGGTTATTTTGCACTATTGACCAAACTCCTTTAAATTGAGCAGCTTCTGGCATTCATTGTGCATGTTTATGTGAATATGTCTTAACATAAAGCATTAGGATTTGAGTAATTATGACAACAGAAGAATGAGAAAAATCTAAATGTATACATAATCCAAATGTATTCTACCTTATAGGAGCAGTCCCCTTTCCCTCCATAATTAAGCACACACAAAACCCTAATTCAGTTTAAAGGGTTTTACTGGCATGAAAGTTTCCAAAGCATCAAATTACGATTTTCAAAATATCTGGACAGTACACAAACTATCACAACCAATGTTTTCTGGAGAAAATAAGTGTGGCATAAGGCCAAATATTTTTTTCAAGCCCTTACATGGTGGGCCAGAAAAAAATAAAAATATTTCAAATCCTTGTATACTTGTGTGCATGTTTAGCTCAGTTGGTACTGTGCAGGACTCCCAGGAAAGTTGTAAGATCGATTCCGACATATGGTGGATATTTTTTTTCCCTCTCTTGTTAAACAAATTGATTATAAGGAAACTTTTGTACACGCTCACAATAACTGCTTTTTCAGAGGTGTGTCAAGCAAGCCAGAATCTCTTTTAGATGTACTTCAGAAGTCTTCAAAGTAAAAGCTCTCAAACTCGACATAAAGCCCTGCGGCAAAAAACGTTCTTATGCTTTTATTTTGGAGGCACAATTACTTAAGAGGAAGTGACTGTGTAGGTAACTGTAGCTGTCATCACTGAGATCTATTTCAGCAACAGCTGTTATCAATTTATTTTTTATTTTTCTGCTATCAAAACAATCTGGCCGTGGGTCAGATATTATTGCTGGCGGGCCGGTTCTGGCCAACTCGCTTATTCAACTGCGCTGAGAAACCCCACAGCATAATAAAATCTTGTGTCCTTGATTGTGCATCTTTGTGTCATTGTTTGCTGAGTTTGCTTATCGTCATTAGGAGCTTTCCCAGGCAGCAGAGATAAGGGCCTGAGGTACTTTTCAACATACTCAGTTGCCATTTGAATGCAACCTGCGGGCTTGACAGTGAAGCTGCTTGAGTGAAATGCATATGGAAAAGGGATTGTTGTCATGTGAGCTGACTCCACAAAGCATTGTTCTAAAGCTGGCAGAGCTCAGTGATCCTCAACCATCGGCCAATTCTTAATTCAGAGGGTGGCCTCTAATCTCAGCACAATTTTTGGCAACATCCATGCACTCTTGTATCACACTTTTATTTGATGATCACATAAACACAACCAAACACAAGACTTGACTGATGACTGAATTTTGGAGAGATATTGAAGTGCTTTGAATATTGTCCAAAATATAAAGAGATCCATTAACAGAACTGAACAACCTAATTAACTTCAGATCTGGTTGACTGAGGGGAAAAAAATAGCATTTTATGTATATTTCATGTTTGTACTATATGCAGACATTTAATTTAAGAATCCCTTTTTTGTGTATTACTCTATTTCAGAGCCCAACATCAAGAACAATGTCTCCTCACTGAGGTCCTCTGTCGTTTTGAATTGAATATCAAGCACTGTGTCAGCTCAGTGGCCTGGACCTGCTGAGAGGCAGCTGCAGGGCCGTGAGTGTCCAACAGAGCATCAGTACGATGAGGTAGATACCTAGACACTGTTATTCCAAGGATCTCTACAAAGAGCTCACCATGATTTCCTCCAGCAGACAGGCTTCCAGACAGTGACTGTAATGCAGAACTATTACTCACATTTGTGATGGCCTCCCAGTCTCTGAGCTCTGTGGCTGCCTCTGGGATCTGCCTACAGGTTGAGGTCTCAAATAGCGCTAGCTGCCTTCAACTGTGACACTTGTAAGATTTGTATAGCTCTGCTATAGAAGGCTGAAAGTACTGAAACTAATGGTGTCAGTGGTCGCAATGACCTTCGCCTCATGTCATCTTTCATACCGAGCTAACATTTGAACTACATAATGACATATCCATAAAGGAATCAGGGTTGTAGGGATTGAGAAAATGCATTTTTTATTACTGGGTGTCAAGAAGTTTTTACCAAACCAAAATGCTTTTAATTTGATTGGCAGCAGAGAATGACAAACACAATTAACACAAATAAAAATGATATTTTTTTTACCAACTGTAAACAAAAGAACTAAATCCATACAGGAGCAAACAAAACTGAAACATTGTTGGTATTTACATAATTTAACCCACCCTAATGAGAATTAATGTACTGCATTGTTCTTGTTGACATATTCATCCTGGATTGCTTGAGGAAAGATGGGAGCTTTGTATGTCCAACATACAAATATAGCTCACATTTGGTACTGATTTTTTTATAAGACCAGTGCCAGTGTTTTAATGTGAAGATATTAAAAGTCTGTGCAAACTTTTTTAAACATTTTGCAGACTGAAAAAAAAACTATCAAGAAAAACGTCTGCAAACTGATACTGAAAATAATTATTACTAGCAGCCTTAAAAAGAGAACAAGTGAAGGTCCCGATGCTACCGGGTGATCTACGATCACTGACTAATAACCTGATCCCGCAGAACTAGAAGTTTTTTTTACAATATGAGTTCAACTGTAAAGTAATGCTAACTAGTTCTAACTAAGAAGACAATGCCTTTATCTTGACAAAATTGCTTTCTTTACCAACAGTTATTGCCATATGCACTTCTACTGTTACTGTAACATAAAAGTGACCAGTGTTTAAAGTAAGCATACAGTACTAAAAGCACAACAGCATCATTTATTTCACATGTATAAGCAAGTAACCCACTGCTGCTCAAAAGCCTCAGTAAATATATTCTCAATTATTCATGACCACAGGTAAACTGGCACAAGCTATAGTAGGTTCATGTAAATACAAACCTCAGTCAGACATAAAACAATGTGTGGCCACGTTACCACATGTAAACACAGCCGCTGAAGGAAGTTGTATGACAAGGCTGTCTGAAAATCTTTCCTGCCAACCTAAAAGCTGAAAGCCGAGTTGCCGTCCAGCAGATCGAAACAGCAGCTGTGTGTGGGAGGAAGCTCCCTGTGCTCTTTCACTCCTCTTTCACTCACCACACATACTTGTCAAAAATACATTTTTCTTGCATGTGCCCAGGAATACGGTACTCAGTGCTGGTTGCTCATATCACACCACAAGCAATCTCTCTCCCATCTTTTAAATATTAAATAGCGATCCAACTAACCAGTGCCCAAATTTTCAGAGGACACTGTTTTCAACTACTGACGTTGCCAAGACAAAACAAGCATTTTCACTCCCTGATGTCTTGCCTTAATTACTTAATATATTAAATAATGTATATCTAAACATCCTTGTTACTGTTAATTAAACAAACACATTTTATATTAATGGGAAAATATTTGTGCATTAAGATACATGTAATAAACACATAGCAGACATGAGAACAAACAACCAACCAATACCTAATGTAAGTTGTTACATCATTTAATCAACTAAGTCCTTGGATGGACTCCCTCCAAACACAGTGCAGAGGTCGGGGGAGTACTTCTGCATGTGTGAAAAAGGTATGTATGCTAAAGCCTTTTGTGGCTCCAGAGGAAACTGTGTGACCTCTGATGCCTCGAGTGAGTGATGTCACTTGAGTCAGCATTGGTGGGCCTATATGGGCTTCCACATTGAGACTACAAAAACAAATCTGAGGGGTTAGAAAGAAGTGAGCTTACCGGACCTCTGTAGCCCGCTCCTCATCTGTGCTTGAGGTTAGCAGATGAAGGCTACATTAGCATCTGCCAGCATGACACACCCAAATCTCTGACAAGTGAGTTAAAACATGAATGACTTAAACATGCACAAGAAACGGCTCAAAAGCGCACATTTTACTGAATTTTACAAATACTGAATGGCCTGACTTTCTTCATAAAGCTGCAACAATTAGTCAATTATTTTATTTGTCGATTTAAAGAATATTAACATTTTTTCAAGCACAAACACCAAACATTCACTGGGCTCAGCTTCACAAATGTAACAATTTGCTGCTTTTCATTGTCATATATGGTAAATTAAAAAGCTTTGGGTTTTGAACTTTACAGGGTCTGACCAGTCAAGATAAAAGTGTGTCTATAGTAAACTCTTCAACAGCTTGATGTCAAACAAATAACTTGACATGTGCTGCTTTGTGGCCCCTGGGAGGAGATGGACAAGATCAGCCTCAAGCAACATCTGCCTCATGTTAAGGGCAAAAAAACCCAACATCTCTCCAGAAATAAAATGGCTGTTTCCTCAGCAATTACTCAGTATTACTTTAACACAAACAGGGCAAAACAAAACTTTTCGCCAACCTTAAATTCTATGTTGCAGGACACTGGAGACTAAGCTGGTTTAATATTTTCATGAGTTTAACACCTGCCCAAGACAGAGTGCTGATGATACAGAAAGTATCAGGTGTTGTAACTGTGGTAAAAAAAAAATCCTGCACACTGTGTATAATAAAGTACCTGTGCACTTTGTGTCTGCCTCTGACGCTTTTGAGAGTACACTGAAAGGAGAGCACTGGCTCTTAAAACCTACTGAGCGTAGGGAGAGGTCTTTGCGAGTCTGACAGAAATCAATTTGAAGTGCCAGTTGTGATTAGTGTGTAGAGTTTCTGAGTTCTTGTTTCTCAACCTCTCTACGAGCTAAATCAAGGTGAAGTCTGCGGCCTCATAGTCTTCCCTCATGCAGACGTCTGGGGCACGGCTGGCAGGCATTTTTAGGAGTTGTCCCAGTTTCTTCAAGGAATCTCCTCTATCTGCCCCCTCTAATCAGGCTGCCGAGGCTAACACGCCTGGGTTCGGGAAAGAAGGATGGACTGTGGCTGTGACACACAAATTTGGGCTGAAGAAATTGACCTGACAGAGATATTTGGTTGTTTGAGGTCAGTGGAGAGAACATGCACTGTGAGAAAGGAACTAAGGGAAACAAACTTGTGGCTAGGGTTGTTCCGATTGGCGATTGGGTCACTTTTCAACAACTAAAGGTTTGATCAGCGATCGGTTTTTCATGTGCTGATATCGAGGCGATGGGGGACACTGTAGTGTGCAATTACGCATGTTTCTGGTGGTTTCTCTTAAAGCTAATAAGCCTGTTTCTTCCATGCTGGCATTTCACTGACTTGCTGCAATGCATCACCACCTCCCTGGCGATTAGATCACCAATCTGCAATCTCAAGTAACCATGATCAGACGATATGAAAATAGAGACGATCGCCCAATCCTACTTTTGGCGTTGCCCCCATTAGATGTCAAACTCAAGCTGCATAAAGACAATGCTTTTAAAATAAACTTTAAACCATCATTCATAGATTTTTTGTCATGGCCAGCAGAATAAGCTGTAAACACAAAACTAAAGTTGTTGCAGTGACATTGGTAGCAAACAGTGGCATTCAATCAAGCAGACAGTTGCATTCATTTGAAGTTGTATTTCTAGCCAACTGACTAAGTCTAATGTTCACTATCTTACCAACTTCTGAGGGAAATATCTGGCCCTTTAGGTGATAGCTGCTACACTATCTTTACCAGCTTCCTGCTAAGTTTGTTGGAGTACAGTTTGGTGATGGACAGGTAGCTTTTTTTGCCAAAATCAGCTGCCTGCTGGATCTTGAAGGAGAACGGTGAGAGTGAAACATAACAGTAAAGCTGCTGGCTGCCAACAACAATCTGAAAGATGCTAAAAACTAGGGATGGGAATCGATACCCGGTTCTAAAAGGACCCAATTCCAAAATTTCTCAAAACCCGAAAATCAATAAGGTCCAAGCTTATAGATACTGCTATCGAGAGTAGCGGGTTCTATAATGTAACCTTATGTCTCAAGCACCACATCTGATTAACTTGAAACTCGATGGATAAGAAAACTAATGTTTTTCAGTGAAGGCACCACTGTAGTCTTAAAATTTGGCACATTGTTGTAAACTCAACTGGTGGCTGAGACAAACCAGCCAGCAGTTCAGGAGGAAGGACTGATACAGACTGAGTTTTTTATTCTTTCTAAACGTCACTCAGTATTGTGATGTCAGATATTGAGATATTTGCTGTTGTAAACATTAATGTTGCTGCTCTAGAAACAACAGTTGTATTTAAAATATGAAATTCTAATCCTATAATTAATAGATAATTAAAATTAAACCACAATATCTATATGATATTTTACATGCCCGTTGGGTCTGGTCTTACCAAATAACCGTCACCAAATAATAGTAAAGTATCGATAGTGGTATCAATAAAGACTTTAATTGTTAAGCAGTCTCAATAAAGGTATCAATATCAATAAAATTAACGATCCCCATCGCTCCTAAAAACTAAATAAAACTTAAATGGAATGCAGAGTAGGATAATTTTTCTGTGGGTTGGTCATATATAAGTGACCACTTGGACATTACATGCTGTCATTTGATCCATTGTTCATATGAAAAAATTTAACTAGTGCAGCTTTAATATGAATAACTAAAAGTAGGCATGCAGAAATTAGTTTTTAATCGACTGGATTTCGGGAACTAAGCTAATTAAAAGTGTAGTGATCTTCATCCTCTTCAAGCTTGTGTTGCTTGGGTTATTTCACATCCTCTCAACAACAGCAATTGATTTCTGACACTAATTTCCTGTCAGCGGCCATTTACGTGAAAATCACTCAGTCTCTTTATTGAAACTGGCAGAGGGAAGGTTTGCATTACATCAGGTTGCTCATGAAACCTGTTTGCTTTCTGTCATAATGAAAGGCACGAGGAGGGACTTTAGGATAAGCTCCAGCTAAGCCAATTAGCAAGTGGAGGATCCAGTACATCAAAGATTAGCCAGCTTACCTGACAGTTAATAAAAGCAGCCGTTTCCACGGACTGCATCTGTACAACATTCACACGGGGCAGCACAGGGTTTTCATGTAGGGAAACAGAGAACTGTGTGAAGTCACAGCTAACTATTCCTCCATATTACCAGCACTAAGCCCTGGGCAATGGAAACACTACAAAGTAGTGCAGATGATACCTTATTTTTAGAACTGACAAAGTCATTTATGCCTAATTTAGAATCTTCATTTCACGAATACTGTGAAGTTTAGCTTGAGCCTGCAAACAAGATGGCAGACAATGATACTGGAGTAAAATATCTGTGAGATAAATGCATTTTAACGTTTTTTTTTCTATTGAGCTCAGAATGTACCTTTGTTTCTTTTAATTCAATAACACACCCTTGCTATGTGTCAACTGGAGAGCTGGTCAATAAGTGAACTGCACAGAAATCCTTGTGATAACAAATCCCTCGCTTTGTCTCAACCAGACAACAAGCCCGGAGAAGACAGATAAATCTAAGATGCAGGGAAAATGTTGTTGATGATGTACAATCCATCTGAGTGAATCTGCCGTGCCCATGGGTTAATAATACCATCTGTGTGTTGTTGTGCGTGTGTGTGTGTCTAGAGTAAAGGCATACACTTTAAGCTACTTGCTCATCAAAATCTCAACAGATTAAACCTCCAAGGTCCTGAGCAAAAAGGAACATTAGCAAACACGGAGTTAAAGACAAGAGTCTGAAACTTCAACAAAGGATGTGGTCTGAGTCACATAATCCCACTTCATCTGATTACACAGGGAATTTGCATCATCTTCAGGTCCTCATGAAATCTAGGAATGCTAGGTATATGTAACTCTCATCCCTATCTTAAGTACATAAATAAAATAAAATGGAATAATAATTAACCTGATTAATTGTACAACTTAAAGCTGCATTTGATTTTTTTTGTTAGCTTTTTGCCACCTGGACCAACACCAAAACAAGCGGAAAAGAATACTATAACTTTTGGCAGATTATTGCCTTATTAAGTTTATATATCTAATGTGTAAGCAAAAAGTTGCCAGTACACATTAAGCAGACAAAGAGCAACATTAGCATTTGTTTGGAGTCGTGTTTTTGGCCACTGATAAATGTAAAACCAATTTTCACACCTTTTAGCTCTGTTTTGGTCTCCACCAACTACTATTGGAAATATTTGTCTCTTTAGCGGCTAATCACCCCACTCCATTCACTGGCAAGTTGCTAACTTTGTCTGCCTGACGTTTGCTGCTGAGGAGGCTTCAGGAAACAATGCTGATGAGAGCGGCGAGACCGAATCAAAACATCCGCAGGCCGCAAAACAAAAGCAGTTAGCTGAAAAGTGCTAATAAAATAATTCTCTGTGGGTTTATAGTGACTTTTACATTATACACAGTGCTTTCATCCATTGTTAATATAACAATATTAATTAGAGCAGCTTTAATTGTATTTAAGTAAGTATTTTAAATAATAAAGGCTGTCACTGTAAGGACTGGCAGCCTCTTCACTGCCTTTTAACTTGTGTTGACACTGAAATGTTCTGCTTTGATTTATGGCGGGAGCAGTTTCACTTAGTTTCGCTTTGAAAGTAATGTATTGCTCTGTTCCAGTTACAATGTCTCATAGCAAACATTAGCACAAATGGTCTGAAGACATATTGGCTATTACCGCCTCATATCCAGTTTCTCGCTCTCCAAACTAAACAGAGCACTGCCAGAGAGGGGGAGGAGGGGGAGAGAAGGTGAAAAATCCTTGACAGGAAGCATCAGCGTTCACAGAAGACACGGTGTTAATGC
>JAPMOB010103890.1:0-18844 GCA_029875015.1 Lepomis gibbosus
CACACACACACACACACACACACACACACACACACACACACACAATTTCCTGTATATTTTGTGCAGTGGTGCTTCTCTTTTTCTCATCTGAGAAAAAAAACAAACGATTTCACAAGAAGTAGATAAGAGCCAGAGAGAGGAAAGAGTGCATACAGAGAGAGGGCCCGACAGAAAGCTGGTGTGTGTTCCCCATGCTTCCTCTTACTGTAGAAGGTTTTGCAGAGACATCTCAGATGATGTGACACTATTTGCTGTAGCACCCTGGCAGGGAATTCCTCAGCTGCTGCCGAAGAGCTTGAACTTAACTGTTGTTGCGTCTGCAAACGCTCTGTTCAGGGTTCAGAAAATGTTGTGGCAAACCCGCTGATAGCCCTAAAGTTTAATGAAGCCATTTGTTGACGTAGACAAAGATGCTGTGCTGATATTGAAGACTGGGAAATAGACTGTAAATGGAGCAAAAGCGAGAGAAAGGCAAATGTGGTGGTTTAAAAGGCAGGAGGGAGGGTGAGTCGATCTGGAGAGATGGGTGCAGCTGGTGATGGGGTTTATCTCTCTAGGGCTATGCTTTACTGTACAAACAGTCTCTGTTAAGGTCAGATTACAACTTAATGGACAGTGTTGCAGCTCTCCCAAAATCAATCTGGTATCAGCATTTGTTTTAATCATCTGATCGTTGTTCAAAAGAGGGGAAACTGAAGAAGATTGCATGCATTCACACCAGCTTCAGGAGACTTTAAGTTGCAACGTATGTTTCGTTTGTGAGGTTGCTTTATTGATGCTTATTAATGATTTTTATGCTTCATTCCACACCATTTTAAAGTACTGTGTATATATATGATTACTGTACATGCTTTGCCAACTCACTTACTCCTTGCAAACTATACTTCAGCCTTTTCTGATGGCATATAGAAAAAGGAAATTACAATTTTAAGCATAAAAGGGTAGGTTAAGCTCGGAGACCAGCATCAACTCAACACTGCGTTGAAAAGAGAAATTCTCTTGCTGAAAAAAAAAAGCATTTCTAGCTCATCCTCTGTCTCGCCTGATTCTGATAATCAATAACTGCTCTGTTCAGTTGTTTCTTCTTCTCAGTGACTGTCCATGTTGATGGTATCCTTTGGATTGTGCAGGCAATGTATTGTCATTTTATACTCAGTGATGTCCTAACAGCTGACTTGCTAGCTAGCTCCTGTCTACCTGTCAGTTAGTGATTGTGCCTGTCAGTTAGAGATTGTGGGTTGCTGCGTTGTCTTGTATGCATTTTCTCAAATACCTGTTTCTGTTCATGCAGTCTTTTACAAATCACACTTTGAAAAAGAAAGATAAAGATCCTTGTCTTGTATGTATATTTTTTATGATTGTTATTTTTATAAATGTATCAGACACTGCAGGTGTTGCAGTGCTTTTGAATCTGTGATCGGGCTTCAAAGGATATGTTCTCAATAGCTTTTTTGCTATATTATGTTATGTGTCCAATGGCTCAAAAGGTTAAGGATGTTTTCATCAATAAAATATCTGGAAACCAGATTTGTAACGTCTCCTGTTATTCATCTGCCCGAGTCTAAATCAAGTTTACTGCACTGGTTTGGACAGAAACCCACTGCCAAACATGAGAAATTGCTTATTTGTTGATTCACTTTAAAGTTCTTTTATTTTAAAGGAGAGTGAGAGTATCTCTTTTCCCTGACGTTAGCCATTCAGTGGCTTTCAGATGTGTTCCCTGCTCGCTCGCTAAGAGAGGCAAATCCCCTGTCATGGCCTGCCGGGCCCAACAGGCCCAGCCAGAAACCCGTCCAGAACTGGCCCGCTGCTGCCAGAAAGAGCTGTTGTTGAATGTGAGGGGATTTGCATCCACCCCAAAAAGAGACTTCAACGCTTTTGTAGAATGAATATCTTTGCCTGCTCATCAAATTCTCTCTGTTAACATCCCCCCCATACACCGACAGCAATGCAGGGACGATCAGCGCTAAGGCCCGCAGAGACCACAGTCCAACTGTCTCATGGTTGTCAGGCTGAAATAAAACTCCCCACAACAGAGCTGACGGTCACACAGGTCACATGACAAACTGTCCTAGATACAGAGGGATATGAAGAATAAAACACAGAAGGAGTAAGAGATTCGCTATATATAGCAGACGTGATAAGGACATTATCGCTTTCACTTAAGCGCATTTACAGCTCATTAATCTGACTCATTAAAGGAATGACTGACAGGGTGAGGCTGAACAATAATGCACATACAGGCATATACACAAACATTTGTTGTGTATGTTCCATTGGTTAGTCTTATGACATATTTTATGTGCTACTGCCCTTTTCAAACACAAACAGTCTAAACCTAAAAGTTAGGACCACATTTGTTCAACCTTAAAACAATACAAGCATGCCAATATGTACTGCTGAAGCCCCATCTTTATCTTTAGTGTAACTTTGGTCCCCCGTCACTTACGGTGAGTACATCATGACCACTGTGTTGACATTCAGCCCTGATGCAGGAATGTCTAGTTGAAAGCTACCTAAAGGGAGGCACTCATTTCTCGGTTTATTAGGTAAATGTAAATGTATGTAAATGGTCCACATCCAACAGTGATCATGCATGTTACATTCTGACTATGTCTGCTATTATATTGGCAAATGCAAAGGCACTTGGAGTGTCGTACATGCATATAGGTATCTCTGCGTAGTAGTGTGCATAGTTCAATTGCACATAATACTTCTTGCCTGGCTTTCTACAACATAAAGCTTAGTGTTGCAGAGGCGCTGCCAAGGAGGGGCCACAGCCACCCTGATACAAATGCGGCCGCCCTCCTGCGACCGCCACCGCACTCTGGCCAACACTTTTGCACATAGTTTTACACATTGTAGATGCCCTGGCTGGCCGCTCCAAACGCCATGATGAAAAGTTATCAATTAGTAAACAGAATAGGGGCAATAGTCTGGAAACACAAATGTTTTTCCATACTCTCTTTTCTACTTTCCATAGTTATCCAGAAATAAAATTCTATGACTGACTACAGTCCCAGAAGGTTGTCGCTTTCAGCTCTGAAAACCTACTGTTCAGCACCAAACGGCAGATAAAGTTAGCGAGTACCTAGTGAACAAAAGTAGAGTGAATATTGGACTTACATTCATCAGGTGGGCAAAAACACCAATTCAAATGAATGCATAAGTCGTTCTGTGTATGCTTTATGTGCAAATTGGCAAATGTTTGCGAATACCTTCCACATTTCAACTTCAGATGGTATGTCAATTTTGTGTTTACTGCATGTTTCACTGCCCCCAAGTGGCAGCTTTAAATGCCAAAATGATATTCAAATTCTTTTGAATATCCATTTAGAGTATCCATTTAGTTTTTTGACAATAATAGTATTATGTTTAGGTTATTTAAGAAATAGAGTATTTAATTAATTTCAGGCTATAAAGGATAATGTGTGTTGTAAAGTGTTTTAGTATTATTTTTTATTCACAATCTATTGTTGTGTGTGCATGGGATGGAAGGGGATAGGCAAGCTGTTTGCGGGCTTTCGTGTGCATCATCTTTGGAAGAGGCTTTCTCGTGGGACGATAGCAATGCAGACCAATTTGATGCAGTGTGCGGCGTATGGTCCGAGCACTGACAGGGTGACTCTTCAATCTCTGCCACAATGCTGGCAGCACTCATACATCTATTTCTCAAAGGCAACATCTGGATATGACGCTGAGCATGTGTGTTCAACTTCTCTGGTTGACCATGGCGAGGCCTGTTCTAAGTGGAACCTGTCCCGTTGAACCGCTGTATGGTCTTGGCCAGCGTTTTGCGGCTCAGTTTCAGGGTCTTGGAAATCTTCTTATAGCCTAGGCCATCTTTATGTAGAGCAACACTTCTTTTTTTCAGATCCTCAGAGAGCTCTTTGCCATGAGGTGCCATGTTGAACTTCCAGTGACCAGTACGAGGGACTGTGAGAGCGATAACACTCATTTTTGTTGCCAACGGTTTAGACATTAATGGCTGTGTGATGTGTTATTTTGAGGGGACAGCAAATTTACACCGTTACACAAGCTGTACATTCACTACGTTACATTGTAGCAAAGTGTCATTTCTTCAGTGTTGTCTCATAAAAAAAGATGTAATCCAATATTCACAAAATGTGAGGGATGTTCTCACTTTTGTGCTTTATCTTTATGGTAATTGTAATTTCTCAAATCAGAGAATGAGAAACAGAAAAGTACAAGGTAAAAACAGATAGCTGATTCTTTAACAGCATGCTAGATGATTTATTATACCGATTCACACCGTGACTGAAGCAACGACCTGCGGATGCTGCGTAAAGTTAAATTGGTTCTAGGGTGTCTACCTTTGAATTATTCAACTTGTTACATAAAAATCATGCTTTTGACCTGGGCCAAGGCAGACATTGTCTTGGCTGTTGTAGGGAAACGAGGTAAGGCGCATCCCACAAAAAAGGCTTGGTAAAACCTAAAACTACATTTTCCTTAAAATGTAATTTTTTTATATCAGATGCTCATATTTGTTTTAAGATATTTTTGGGCATCTTGCCTTTATTTGAGAGACAGGACAGTGGATAGTGATAGGAATGCGACATGCAGCAAAGAGCCGCAGGCTGGACTTGAACCTAAATTGCTGCAGTAAGGCCATGTATTTGGGGTGGGTGATCTACCAAGTGAGCTAACCATGCTCCCCATAATTGTATTTTTTAAATAAAGATAATGTCTGGATTTTTAAAGTTTATTTTTCAGCACAGCGTGGCGTCCGCTACCATATAGTGGCACCTTAGGTGTCGGCCTATACAGCCCATGCTTATGGCCTGCTCTGAATCAATACATAGCCTAAAAACCATAATCTAACATTAAAGTTGTGCTAAAGTATACACCATCACCCCCATCATCTTGTACTTCAACCAGCAATCAGCAGGAATACTTCTTTGCTTATGGTAAATGTAACATACCTGCTGGTGCTTCTAGTTTCAGTCCTAATTTCAAGCATGATTTCAAGAATGACTTACTACTTAATCCCTTCTTAAGAAGCCTTCTCATTTGTGGTTTGGTCTTAAGAAGTTAGATTGATGTTAAAATGGTGCCAAAGGGCCTAAATCCCAGGCCCTTAATTTGGAATGTAGCATCAGACAAAATAGCCCTCTTAATTTAAGGGAGCTTTGATTTTAAAGTTAAAGAGAGCGTTGTGAAAGACTCTTGCCAACCACAGAGTGAATCCACGTAGTATGTGCCAGTGGATGTCTTTATAATTACCTGTTTACCTTTGAATAAAAGCTTAGACACTTGTCATTCATCCTCCAGTTCCTCATCCCTCCTTCTTTTCTGAGTGCTCAGCTGCTCCCTAATGGATTTTCCACAGCAAGGATTGGATAATGGCTGGCTTCATCAGATTTCTCTCCTTTTTTCCTCTCCATTGCTGTGAAGAATTTTTTCCAGATGAAAGTTTTTAAGGAATAAGTGGGAACCGTTTGGAGGGTGGCTTGACCAAACTGACTGCCGTGTCGGCCTGGTTCGTAGTCCAGTCTGCTGGTGAGGAGCGGCGTTCGCAACCAAGCCAATGTTCTGTTTTGATTTACAAAGTGGCTTAGTCTACAAAATTCCAGTAATAAGAACCCTCTAAGGCGATATTTTTTAAATTATTAAAAAGAGTGTGGGATAACACTGAGCAGAAGGCATGAGACCAGAATCCCTCTACACACATCAAGTCAGGGTTGTAAACAAATTCCAGAGGGGTGAGTTCGTACAAACAGAAAGGAAACATTCATCATGCATGTTAACAGCCATGAGGGAGATAAAGAGTCAGGGTGAAAGTCAGCTGCAGGTCACTACTGTTCTTAGTAAAACAACATCATTTGAATTGGTCTGGGCCTCTGCTCTAACCAGATATTTTCCTAAGGAGTAAAGAAGAATATTGGACTTACATTAGTCAGGTGGCCAGAAACACAAATCCAAATGAATGCTAATGTTGCTTTGTGTCGGCTGGAGCCTGGATGAGTAAATTTGAAAGGTTTGCTAACACGTTAGCCATAGTAACTTTATAAGGTGATTATCTGTCAATATTATGTTTACAGTTTGTTGTGTTCCCCAGGTATGCAAAAATCAATTAATGCAGCTTTAAAATGATTTAGTCTAGCTGTCACCTGCATAATTTGCTCTGCTGTAATATTTCACATTTGTTGTGTAGACAGGTTGTGACATGTTTTTCCAGCATATCTGGAGCATTTATGAGCCAAGCTGGGAAAGTTTTGGTTTCAAAAGGTGTGGCAGAGAAATGGTAATGTAAGACAACTCTTAATGTTACACAGTTTAGTCTTGAGCTGTAGTCGACCAAGAGAAGCACAAAAGGAACTAGACACTGGAAGAAATACAACAGCAGATGTCAGCAGTAGTGATGGGGAGCTGATGGCTATTGTTGCTGATGTTTGAAGATTTATTGACTCCTGCAAAAGTACACCTCAGCTGACAGTATCACCCTAGAGGAAATACAGCGCTGAAACGACTGAATGGAGCTGAGTGATTCATGGACCCTAGATGAGGTTATAGGTGAGGTGTGAGTAACAGGAGAGGAATGAGGTGGAAAATGAAAAAAAAATCAGAGCAGTTCATACAAAGAGTAGCGTATCATAAAAGAGAGAGAGAGTTTGTGTATGTGTGTGTGTGCAGAGAGAGAGAGAGAGAGAGAGATACAAGGTGAGGGATTGCTGGGAGGGAAGGTGATCCTCTCTTCTCAGAGATTAGTGTCATTGAGGTTAGCAGGTTTATCTTATATAAGTCTCAGAACCTGCAGGACAGATGAGCGTCCTCTCACTCAGCAACTGGGGCAGAGAGACACAGATAGAGAGAGAGAGAATCATCTGTCCATCTTGATAAACCATGTGTGGTAAAAAATAATTTTGTGGACACTTTAGGCAGGGCAAGGCAAGTATTTGTATAGCACATTTCAACAACAAGGTAATTCTAAGTGCTTTACATAAAACATAAAAGCAACAGGGACATTTTAAAAAGTCTTCAAAGAGTTAAAGAGAAAATAAAAACGGGATCCTTAATGAAAAAGAAGACTTTAGAAGCAAAGCATTTTTCATACCTACAAAGTCACACCTCAGCTGGAGTCATTTGTGTAACTAAACCATCCAATATTATTATATAATAATATATTGCATTTAACAGTATCTAACATTAATACACTGAACATAACATAAATACGCAATTATTTGTTTTTACCTTTTAATTATACAACTAAATATTTTGCTGTGTAATGTAACAAAATATATTTTAAATATAGACATAGCTAATATACTGTATATTGATACTGTATATTATGATATATCCTAAAAAATACATTCAAAGCATTAAGTATAATAACTTTTTTAACTCCTTTTCTTTTCTTTTATTTATCTAATTTCAGTAAATTATATTAAGAAAGGAAGGAATACAGGTGATGTTATTTTTTTACTTTGTGTAAGAAAAAATATTATAGCCCAACAAATAAAAAATAAACACTAAACAAAAGTATGATTGTAAAAAGTTTAGATTTTTAATTTTTTTTTTTTATGTGACATATTGTTATATCTTGACCCAGACCCGGGCTCCAGATCTCCAAGTGGGCATGACAAAAGAATTGATGGATAGGCAACTATAATAATCTGTTTATTTATTTATTTTATCCTGCTGTGTTCTTCACAGAAGAGGCAATTGATCAACTAATGATTAGGAGTAACAATTGCATTACAGTATATGTCATTGCCGTAAATACGCTTTAAATCTGTGCAGGATTCTGTACATGTTCATTGCAAATAAACAATCCTGCCAGTGTCAGTGTCACTTTTCTATCAATTTATGGAAAGAAACTAATCACAGAGATGATTTAATATAAAAAAAAATACATTTTATCTAAAAATGTAAGAAACGAATTAAGTCATATGAAACATTCTTTTAACTGCAAACCATTTAAGTCACTGTTTTGGTACTAACAGGCATTTATGTTTTCTATAAATGCTGTCTGTGTGGAGTGTATGTTCAGAGCACATGATGCCTGTGTGTTTTGGTGTGTGTTGTGGTTGTGTGCTGTTGAGAGCGGGTAATTGCCACTGCGTAGGTCTCTCATATGTTGCCTGCATGTGTGGGGCGGTCTATGTTAACCACTGTGAGTATAAAATCACTCCCTGTCACACAGACAGAGTAAACAACATTACACCCATATCAGCACAATACATAGTGGTTATGCATGGATGGGTGTGCATCTGTGCATGACCGGTATGTTTGTGTGTTTGCTTGAAAGAGAAGTGGGGAGAGAGGAAAGGGGATGTTTTAGTTTTGCTGTCAAAACATGAAGCATACTCTGATATCTGATATGATATATGATTGTTAATTTCTCCCTCTGATTATTATATTCAGAGTGTCACATCACCGGTTTGATGTGAGTCACAGACTAAGTCATAGCTGAGCTAAAACAAAACTGACGTGGAGGGATCCTGCGTTGTGATTTGTGGTGTGAGAAGATATGCTTCTGGCAGGGAGCTGATTGACTTTCTTTGTCTGCAGAAATAAGACCTGCAGATGTTGCGAAGCTACTTGAATGGAGCATATACACTCATAAAAAAGTCCAAAATCCCCCAGAGTGAGCATCGAAAACTGGCTGTCTTCTCCAAAGACTATTTTTCTTCCTCTAAATAATGAAAAAACAACAAACCAAAACTATTCAAAATAGTTAATGAAATACACTTTTTTAATTTTTTTTTGACTAGTAAGCAACCATTAAACTAATTGTTATTACTAGCCCTTTTGTTATTATTAATAGCATTAACATTACTATACGCATACTCTACCATTATTGATTTTCAGTCTGTACCACTATTACCTTTACTTACGTTTGTCTGTACTTGGATATTGTATTGATTGCTCCCCCTAATCCCCAGCCCTCTCTCCCTTTTGATGCTACCCCTCAGTCAGTAGGCTTTATCCTCTGTGGACCATGAATGTGTCTACAAAATGACCTAGAAGTCCATAATAATAATAATAATGGTAAAATATTTCAGTCTGTACCAAAGTGGTGGACCAGGAGACTGACATTTCCTTCCATATAACCATAATACTACTGTGGCTAAAAATTGACTTCAAAGCCTTGGCTTTGAACATGGCTGAGATGAAATTTTAAATGTTCTGTAATTTTATTCCATTTTATTGGCATTATACTGTCATGATTCCTTTGGGCACTTAACATCAGGCCAAGAAACTGCTTTCTGACTGGCTGTCTTGTATCATCCTGTTTGTTGCTGCAGCTCTTTGACCCTCCTTCTTAACTGTCTTTCCCCCAAAACAGATGATATCCTTGGCCCTGGTGCAAAGCTATTGCTTTGATTATACCAGCTGCTTTATATGAAAATGCATTCTTTAGACCACTAATAGTAGCCTTAAAACTGCAAATCCCAAATACTGATAAAAATATATCGTATTCTCCTTAGCAAAACCGTATTGGGGATCTGAAATTATTTTTAATTTAAATATTTAAAAAGTTGAAATACAATCGTCAAAGCAGCACAATCTGTTTCTTATCTGGATCACCATGATATACTGTATAACATAGAATACCATCATTTCATTATCATTTCTATTGTCAACATATGTCTTAAAATAGCTTTACATTTACAACAGAAGCAAAATATAACTGGGTTCCAAGCAATTTGGGGTGCGTTCAAGCTGGCTCGATATAACAAACATGAAGTTGCTGGGTAAACCGCAGTGTTCATCTCTGAGACAAATGAAACCATTTCAGGCTAGCTCATCAGTTGCTGAGGTAATAGGACCCAGATGGCAGAGCTGATATAAAAGCCAGGTAATTTCATATAAGGGCATTGTTAAAGCACTAGACACTTCTCGTTTGAATTGGACCAGTCTGGTGCAGAATCTACCTTCGTGTAAAACCAAACCGAGATAAGGCTATCCTATGTCTGCCCAACGAGATGATCCCTGTGCATCATTTCCTTTGAGAGAAATTTCCAATTACTTTCCAATTAAATCTGATTGGTAGGAGGAGAGTCTTGCAGGCATGGTAAAATGTAGAGAACCCCCAGGATGGAGAGATTGATTTTCTATTGAAAGCTGCACAATGCAACTAATTGAGGTTGACTGAGATTGAGTGCTGATTTGATTATTTCTGTTAAGTGCAAATCTGACACGCAGGCACACACAAATGCTAGAACACACACACATAGACAGATGCTTCATACTTAAGATGCAGGTTTGTGTATACAAGTGTTTGGCAGTGTGTCATGAACACTATAACCCCACAAAACTTGTTGATCATGAAGAGTCCTTTTTCTATCATCTGCTAATGTTATGTTAAATAGATTCACTTTCAGCAAGTAGACTAACTAAGACCACCGCTACATGCTCTCAACAAGGATCCCGACATGGCAAAAGAAGACCTTAAAAACATTGTTGGCTCTAAGCATTTTGTTCTGGACAACTATTTTGAAAAATATCAACTTCCAAAAATACTTTACTGTGATGACAAGACCTTTGGATTATGTGCTCTATCCCTGTTCCCAACTTCCAAAAATAGTCAGTTTAATATTTCTTGGATAAATAAGATCCATTTTGCTAATCAGCTAGATTTATAATTCTTGGTGGGCAAGTTTTTATTTACTATGGAGTGAGCCAGGTTAGCTGTTGTTTAGCCATGTTTTATCCTAGCTTACACCGAGGTAGGCCAAACATAACCTGACTTGCTTCAAACTTAAAATGCACAGATATGAGATGCAGGGATGTTCTTGGAAGACATTTTGACATGCCACAGTTAAAGTACAGGGGCTAATAATAAAATTTAAGATGGCTAAATTAGATTTAGCTTCTTCAGTTTCAGGGTCCTGGTACTAGTGTCATGGTTTATTGGGACACCTAATTAGGACAGAGTCAAATGTCAGCTGTGAAAATGGCCTACTGATTTCCATCATCCTATCTCATGTAAAGCAAATAAATAAATATCCCATTACATTGTGTCTCTATTGAAACAGGTTGATAACATATGAATTGGTGGATGTTTATAATGAATTGCAACTTAGGATTCAGGAATTTTCCAGTGGATCGCAAGTGTTGCATTGAGCAGTACTACAGTAAAAATGCAACCTCAAAACTGCATGATAGCCAGCCTTGGCTGATCTTTAGGCCCTTATACTGACATCTGTTTGACTCCAATACACAGCCCTTCAGCGAAGCACCTCTAAGAGCCTCCTCTGTGCCGTGAGACCGTTGAGCCCCTCACAGTCATGTGTGAGACTGAGACAGCATTGAGATGTGCAGGCTCTGGGGTAGTTGTGTGGAGCTGCCGGCACAGTTCACAGGGGTCAGTCTGAGGATGTGCGCTGTTTGCATTGCAAAGCCACCCTGCTGCCAAAGTGAGCCGTACAAACCTTTTACAGCACTCACCAGAAATAACAGCATTTTTGGAAAGTCTGAGATTTTTTTCCTTCCTAAAGGATCTCACTGTAGCACTGAACACGCGCATGTTTCTATGGGGAATTCTGTTGGGTTTATGTTTTGTTGGCTCAGTACAGTATTGAGTATTTAACACACAGTACAAAATGTTGCAGGCTTTACAGGCTCAGTTCGGATAGGAAAAGTGGTCCAACTTGTAATTTAGTTGTTGCTTCTCTATGTCTGCGACCTCATGAGCTTCTGGATATGAGCAAGCATGCACACAACATGTGTGTTTATGTGCACGTGAGAGAGTGTGTATGAGCGTGTGTGTGTGATTCTTGACACGCTCTCAGCTTCCTCATCCACTCCTCAGAAAGGCACTTGTCTGGTCACAGAACAGTAATTCATTGTCTGACAGCTGTTTTCTTTTCTGTGAGCCTGCCCTGCTTGGATCCTGGGGTGTAATTCCACACACAGAGCCAGCTGGAGGTTTTCCTGAAGAAAAAAAAAAGGCCGTGAGCCGAGTGCTGACATATCCGCCAGCAAATAGCACCAATAGAGCATCGCTGGTGCAGAAATCAACACACGCTTTGAGTTAGTTTGTATCCACCTGTTTCATGTCCAGAATACATAAAACCAATCTCCAGATGACTCATAATTGAATTAGACTTTTAATTCAATTATCTGTCAGTGGATTTTGTTAATAGTTTTCTGGACGTCTTCATAAACATCAGCTTCATTCTGTCAGTTAAAACAAAACGATTAATGTGGAAATACTACAGAAAGCTACATACAGTACATACAGTATAGTTGCTTACGCTAACTAGTATTAAATTTCGGCCTAATTTATCACTATATAAGTATTTATCTGTACATGCTACATGGGCTTGACATAGACACAGATTTTTTTGTCATAGATTTATGTACAGACCCATACATTTGCTAGCACACATCTGCTAATATGCTCAAGGATAGCAGGTAATATTTGCGATCGAAACGTCATAAGTTTTGCAGGTATTTGGTCACAAACCAAACAATGGAACTAACAATTAAGGGATCACCAAAGATCACACTTTATCTTGATTTGATCCAGTAGTTGTAAAAGTATTTTAGTTATAAGATAGTCATTAGGATTTGTCCACTGGGGACAGTGAATGTAACTGAAATTCCATGGCAATCCATCTGATAGTTATTGAGATATTTTAGTTTGGACAAAAGTGGTGGACAGCCATCGTTACACCACCAGTATGACAAAAACTGACATGAACATGAATTTAACTAGTTAAATGTCACTTCGAGTGCAAACTTGACTTTGGTTTAGAAACCTCTGACAAAATGACATTAGTGAAGTGAACACGCCTGTAATAAACATGGTGGACTTTATATAAAAAGAGTTATTATACAGTGAGATACTCTAATGACACTGTCATGAACAATTTCCTTTAACTCAAGTAAAGAAGAAAAAGAGAAGATGCTTTATTAAGGCTGGAACATGCTTCTCCGGGCTGCATGGAAACAAACTGGCATGGTGGTCGTTTGGAGACGTTCTTGGCTGTTTCTTTCATACTTTTACACATTTACATGTTTTTTCTTTTATGTTTCCAAACCTGCCTCCTGACAGCAGGTAGATCAGCCAATAAGGTTTCTTGATGCTCTGGCTGTACAACACTTACTTGAGATTTGGGAGATGTGCCGTGTCTCGTCTGTGAGCCTCTGAGACCTACAATTACCCATAAAACTCCTCTTTACCTGCAAAGACATTTATGTGTACCTTTGGACAACCATAATTCCACCCTTACACCATTAAATGTAATAAGAATGCCAAACACTAGTCCAAATAACACAATATGACAGTGTTATTATTGTATTAAAGGTCCCATATTGTAGAAAATCCACTTTTTCATGTCTTTTTAACATAAATATGTATCCCCGATGTCTCTAAAGACCCCCATACTATTAGAAAAAACCATCCTCTCTCTTTTTCACCTGCTCAGTCTTTCAGTGTGTCTGAAAGCCTTCCATTTGAATTTGCCTCCATTCTTAACGTCAAAAATGTATCTGTTTAGCATAGGACCTCCTTCAGCAGTAGACTGCCCTGACCACTGAACGCATACTGAATACACTGCTCTCAAGCCCACCGTCCAACACAACACTTAGCACTAAGCAGTCATTCCATCACTAAGCTAGAGCTGGAGTTTGTTGAAGGTTATGAAGGAATGTTAAATATTTTCTGGTTTTCTCTCTGATGTTCTCTGGCTGATCTGCCTCAACTCTCTGTCATTTACAGAGTGAATCTGACGGACACACAGCTTTACTTGTTGCTTTAACTGTTGTTATCAGCTGGCTCTGCCCAAACTGGGCACTCCCAGAGGCCCAAAGCTCTTGTACTAACAGATGTATAAACATGAACACACCCCTGAAGCAGCAAACTTCCAATCCAGGCAGAATCAGCTATGAAGGCTCACTGCACAGCTAACTGAGCTAACTAGCTAGAGGCAGTTACTTTTTGCTGTTTGTTACGGAACCCCCAAAGCGACCCTCTATTAAAATAATTTTTTAACTGTGTTTTCATGTGATAACAAGACAATTATCTTGAGATCTCGAGAAAAACAGTAATTTAAGACAGGGGTCGGCAGGAGCGTTTCTTAATGATAACTTAAGTGCACTTTCTAGTGGCATTGTGTAGCATAGTTAGTAGAGCACAGGACTCATAGTTACAGGTTTCTATGTTCAGTCCTCACTGAAGTTTTTTTTTCTTATTTTTTTTATTAATCCTCTTCAACAAAGTTCTTACAAAGACATTGTTTCACATGCTCACAATAAAACATGTGCTGGACTGTGTGTGTCCAGGCAATTAGTACACATCAATCAACCTATGGATTTCATTTTTCATTTTCATTTCCCCAACATTCACAGGCAGAGGAAATTCCTGCACTTCCTCTTTCAGGGGAATCCATTTAACATTACACATTTCCTGACAGCTATTTCCGAACCTTGGAAATAGCTGTTGGGAAATGTGTGATTGGATTTCCCTGAATCTCTTCATAACAATTTTGCGGAAGAGGATAATAAAAAAACACATAAAAGAATAAAAAAAAGTCTTTAAAGTTAGGGCTTAGGGCTTCCATGTGTTAAGACAGAGGGTGAAAAGAGGTGCTGAAACAATATACAGTGTGAGGAAAATAATGTATTTTTTGACATAAAACATGAAAGCATGTAAACATTTCCTAGAGGACACTCAAAATAAAAGTATGAGCCTAAAAAATTGCATAATATGGACCTTTAAATGTAAAATCCATATGTTGTTACCTTAGGTTGCCACACCTTTGACATATACACAACAAATTACTTTTATCGTGTGACTTAAGTGTTTGCAATACAAAACAGTCCAGGTCAAAACAAGCCTAGGGACGAGCTGAAGGCCAGGTCTCTTGATGAGTCATGAGCAAAGCCCGTTTTACAACCTTTTCCCCTTTCATTTCCTGTCTGGATGAGCCAAACCTCTCTGGAGGGTAGCCTGTAACATAGCTCCTGCTTGGTTTGGACACCGTCATTTGTGGAGAGGATGTTTAACCGGACCGCCTGGAGAGGTCATCAGGGGGGAGCCCTGGGGTGATTTTCCCCAGATGGTGAACAACATCGGTGCATTCGCCTCGGTGTAGATGTGATGAACACCAATCACCATTACAGCACAATGCATATCAGTGATTGTGTGTAAAAACCCTATAAAACCAAATTCATGATGGTGATTTTCACGGTTTCCTTGCAGCTGAGGGATTACATGATACTCTGTGGGCTGAACATTTTCTCCGTCTTCTTAACGTGATAAAACAATAATACCATCCAAGGCATCAAAAAGCATTAAAACTGTTGTTTATCTCAGCTGCTAAAAAGTTCATATTTTGGAGACGCTTAAGCCAACAGTTATACAAGTGCTGCAGTAACATTGTTTTTGCGCCGATAAACCTTTACTTTCACGATGTCTTTCAGATCAATTAACAATGATTCTTCCTTCTCTTTTGATGCAATTTGTTAATTCAGCAGAATTTTGTGTGAGGAAAAGACGTTCCAAACACTGCAAGAACAACTGATAAAATGACTGACAAGAACAGATTAATTATTTACAATGTTTTTTATTGTTAGGTCTTGCTGCACATTTCCCTCAAACAAATTTTAAGCTCTTATTAGCTTTTTTAAAACATTTGTTACCCCCATACCTTAATGTCTCCCAATTTTCACCTTCATCTTTCAGTTTTTCAATTTAATGTTTAGCATGTTTGGGGGTGTACATGCTCAGTTTCAGGACGATATCACTACATTTGCAACCCACCACAGTGAAGGAATTACACTTGAAAAGCCTACAAGTGGAGCAATGACAGAGACTTTGAAAGATAAGGTTGCCAGGAGCTTCGTTTTAATGTTTTATTGGCACAGAGTACCAATTTTCAACATACCTCTCTCCTCAAGTGCGCATTAAAGCAAAAATTACACCAGTTAAAGGCTTATAAACCTTCGTATCGCAGAGGCTTGACGGTGAAAGCGCTGCTCCTGAAAGCCATTCCTGTTTCCATGGACAAGCCTCTGTGCTCTGGTGATGAAGCAACACTCATCTATACTTACCTGGGATAAAGATGACAGTAATTATAAGGTTTTCCATCGTCATACCTGTGCTAGCGGAATCCCTACCACACCATACACACCTGCTGCAGCACAGGTCAGTACAGGACTCCTATAGTGCAACAATTCCTCAACTCAAATGATAGATACTACTATACCATAAACAAGTGTGGAAATAGATGACCACTGGGTGGGGAAAGGGTTTTAATACTTGGTACTGGCAGAACTCTAGATTATAGATTTTGGGAGAATTATTTTAAGTGAATTAAAAATGTAGATAACCCAAAAAAATGTGAGAGAATGTGGGAAGTATGCTTATTCACGTTCTTGCCAAGAGTTAAATGAGAATAACGATGCAGAATAATGAACGAACATCACCATACTTCCAACGAAGTATGGAGCTGGACCTAGGAGATGATTATCTTTGCTAAGCTTAAAAACTGCCGTTTTTACATTTCTGGTTGTGTAAGTAACAGACAAGATACAATGTTTTAATTAGAGAGCTTTATAGCTAGCATCTCTTCCACTAACGTTCTACCTCTGAAACTCACTGTAATCTCCCATTTAACATTTCTTCCATCTGTCTTTCTGAATAAATAATGCGTGTTCCTAATCTAACCTAATCTAATCTAATCAAACCTAAACACCTCCTGGCTCCAGTTCGATACTTAGACATGAGAATGGTTTCCATCTTCTCATCTAACTCAAATAAGCATATTTCCCACAATGTCAAGCGATTCCTTTAAAGCCTGTTTATAGGCAGACAGTTTTTCTTTAAACCCATAAATTACACATTTTCAACACTGTCATTGTAAGGATGATGAAAATTTCATCGCCAAGCAACCAGTATGTCATTTATATAACTCCATTTTTTTAAGCATTTATAGCTATTTTCAGATGATCCACTCTTAACAATTTCTGCTTAGTCCTGTAAGTGGTTTGTTTTGCTTCAGAACAAGCCTTCTCCCCTGTGCTTCATGAGGTCATTGTATCCGAGTTACAGTCCCACTCTGGGTCATGTGCCGGTCCTGTTCACGCTGAGGCCCTCATGTGACTGTTGCTGTTGTTCAGGGATCCAGCCGTGCCGGTCCTCGACTGCTCAAATGTTGACAACTCCAGACAAAAATCTGGGAAACTAAACATGGGGAGTGGGAGGGAGAGAAAGCGATTACTGAGGGCTCTACATGGAGAGAAAAAAGAGAGAGAAAAGTAAGAATGAGAGCCAGCGTCTAAATCTTGTCCGGTGGTGGTTGCCATGCCAAGAGCTAAACAAGCGTTTTATCAGTTTCTGGGGTTCAGATTTATTATTGTTGTGAGTTTCGGCCTCAGAAAATGAATGCATGATCCAGCCTCTGAAGAGCGTTATACTGTTTGGAGCATCTGCTGGCTAACAGGACTATTGATTTAAGTAGACTCTGAATAAAAGCCATGACTCCAAAAATGATTTCAATGTAAACAGTAATGTTAACAGCATCTGTGTGTACTTCCAAAGCTTGAGAACTTTTAAACAACAACTATGTGTTTAGCTAAGCTGAACAAAAAAAAGTGATGACAAAAGACAATATTTGGCCTTTTGAAGTATTGGGCTGTTATTTTTTCTGGGAAAATACTTTCTTTTTTTTTTGCAGGAAGTCTTAAGTTCACTGACTCAGCTTATATGTATTTTGAAATGGTGCTGCTGGACACCAGTCTTTCTGGGCTAACCACTATGGAGTGAGAACAGGCGTCGACTGACTGCCTCCTAGTGCAGTGATAATACCTGCAATAACCACAGAGACATAAAACTGACAGAGGATGGGCGCTACACTGTATTCAACTCTCCTGACACGTGTAACCGCGCATACAGTTCTCACCTCTTTTATGATGTGGTGCTATAATTATAGACAATTAACCCACCACAGAGCTTTTGTCTAACGTTTCCTGGCTGTGGACGATCCTCAGCTGAAACAATAAAGGGATCAATGCCTCGCTTTTCTTCTCCTCTTTATGCCAATATTTGTACTGACCTGTTTTACTTTACCCTTCGCTTCATCCTCCTCCCTCTGCAGTATGACTCCTTCGCGTGTTGAGTTTCCAGACGTGAGGAATCTAATTCTGCTTCTTATTAGGCATGACCGCAATGACCCTTCACTGTGATAGAGCCAGCATGTCCCTTCCCACAACAGGAAACACCATCACCTACAATTAGCCAACCAATACAGAATCTCTGGCACTGAGTCCGATCACAAACTTTCAGCCTCACAGATCAAACTTTGTTAAACATGGCAGTGGCTTCGCGGATGAACCCATAGAGACGTAACAAAAAACACAAGAATTGCCTAATACTATGGAGAGTCTAGTTTTCTAAGTTTATAACTATATGTACCCCATTGGCAAGACAGATCAGACAGCGAGACCTGGCCAACGGGACACTTCCAAACCAAGGAACGTATTTGCTCACAATCAGCCAGTCAAGACAGCTTCTTGGTTCCCTGTCAGGTACTTTCAGTCTGTAAGATTGTGTAATGCAAAATTCTGGTTCCAGAAAAAGAAGCTTTGAAATAGAACTGAAAATATCAGAGTACTGTAGGGAGTTGGGGTTTCATGGGAAAGCCAACCACTTCTGTGTCCTAAATGTGAGACAAGTTTGTGACATTATGAAAGCATTCACAATTCAATTCTTGTCATCCATCTTCTTTGTTTCCTCACCTTCTCTGTGATTACTTTTTGTAATTTACTTTTTTGTTGTATCCACTTTTTGTCACGGTGGGTGCAGGGTGGTGTGCAGGGTAGCAGGTTGTGGACCCAAATGCAGGACATGCAGAGCAAAGCAGGTAAG
>JAPMOB010103907.1:0-11949 GCA_029875015.1 Lepomis gibbosus
TGTGTGTGTGTGTGTGTGTGTGTGTGTGTGTGTGTGTGTGTGTGTACATCAAAATGGTTTTGTTTGGTAGTTAAATTACTTTAACAGATTTGGTGATGAGTAAAGACCTCAACGATCTGGCAGCTGGTTGGCAGAGAGAGTCTGTTGCCACAACATGGAAATTAAAAAAACAAACTACTAAATGCAAGATTCTTGGAGCTATTTTTTAATACATTTATACATTCATTTAAATGTCATGTCGCCTAAAAGCTATTTTTCCTCCTGCATGTCCAGCCAACAGTGGATCTTTGAGGAATGTGTTTAACTGAATAATGTCACTGTACAATTATCTTAATCTTAGAATATACCTCTTTATCCAAATACTTGAAGAAACTAATAGTAATAAAGGATTAAATCTTGAAATATGAAGGGAATTAAAGTGGCCTCCTTTACATTAAAAAATAATAATAATGTGAAGAAGACGACCTTTTTGGCAAGACAGACAAGACTGCTTCAAAGGGTCTACAGGAATTTTTACATTTCATTTTTAGTGCTTCAGAGAGAATAATATTCCAGGTAACTGAGCTGATATTGCTGTCTGTTTTTTTTCTAGGATCCACTTTGGTCAGATTTCCAGTAACCAAATGCTGCTGTCGGTCATAGATGAGCTACGAACCAATACGCTCTCAAAAGTGCGCGATATCAGAGTAAGTAACATGTGGTGGAAAGACTGAATTGAGAATTTGTTCACAGAGAAAAGCTGTTTGTTTGTTGTCTTGACTGACGTAGAGATTCCGGTCTTCGTCACACCTTCTCCTCACCACCACTTCTTCCTTTGCGTCTCAGGACGTGATGGGCTTCAACAGCGCCGCGCTCCAGTTCCTCCAGCGGGAGATCGAGAGCAAAGAGGACGTAATGTTCTTTGCTGACGCCACAGGCCAGCTGAAGGAAAAGAAGAAAAAGAGGAGGAAGAGGGAGCGCGCCATCCTGACCATTGCATGAAATCAAAATGGACAATTTTGATCGTTTTCTGTATAAACATCCACTCCCCGTGTCCTCCCAGGTGTATTCCAGGGGTGCACCAGAGGGTTTAAACTGGTTGTTTTTGTATGTTATGAAATCCTGATAATATGTGTTATTCAGTGACACGCTTCATCTCCCAAATAAACTGTCTGACTTTTTCTCACAGTACTTCAGGTTTTATAGGGGGCTTTGAAAACAAATAAATCCTCCACTGCAGGCAGAAATGTAGTGTGTATAGACAGCAGTTCCCTCTGCAGCTTTAGGTCTCTATAAAATACATTTCATATATGCGTAACCCTTAACTATATACATTTCATGTTTAAAGCAGTACCAGTACTCCCTCCATGATCACAACACACAGACAGGTAAGATTTAAGCTGGTTTCTGTCCAACAGGCCTAAAGGGAGCGATTCAAGTCCAGAGCCAAACCAGACAAAAGTTAGTTTGGACATGACATGGGTTTTGAAACTTGTCAAGACTACCTGGGCTCCGGACCTCCTGGGTGTGACCACACTGTCCCACAGAGCAAGTCTCTAGCTAGGCGCTGAGAAAAAACTCTCCTTATCCCAGTTGGCCGCTCTGCACCCATCCACTGTTGAATTCAGGGAGATGTAGCTTGACTTTACAGCTCTTGTAACTTTGCCTGGATTTATAGTCCTTATGCCTGGTAGATGTGGTAAACATATTTCATAGCAGGGTAGAAAATCTTGCTTCTCAGTTTTCAGCTCTGTGCTTTGCTCAAATGTGAACAGTGTACGATTTTCTCTAATCCTGTGACCTTTAGAAAAGTTTCACACCCACATCAGACACTTCATTTTCCAAGTGTGTTTATTTCCTGACCATGGGGCGCTGTAGAATAATGAAATGAACCCTTTACAACACCTCTTCCTCACTGCTGATGCTTTAATCTCACGGTGGACAAAAAACAAATTAACTCTGTATTTACAGGGTTGTTAAAAAAGGACCAGCAGCCCTTTATGGGGCTGGATTTGGTCTCGAGGCTGTAAATGTCACACCTACCAAAATTAAAAATTCTTCAGCAAAATCCCAGACCGCACTCTGACACACTCGCGCAGCACTTGCACTGTATTAGCACCCAACTGCTGCTTAGATTAATCCTCACATGCTGTTCAAAATGCAAGTTGAAGTTGAGGTCTTGAAGCTACAAGTGTGTTTCACTTTTGTTTGTGCCAAACATGTAAATAATTGTGTTTCAACACATTTTCAAATGGCTTATCCGACATCAAAAATCTGAATCTGAAATCCCACAGCAATATTTTCTGGGTGTTGTGCTCGTCAACAGAACCACATGCAGCGTACATGAGAAGTTTCTCTCACTTCACTCATCTGTGCTCTTTCCTTTTTTTTTATCAGTAATGACTTTATTATTCATCTGAGCTCTTTTTATTTATTGCAGAGCTTGTCTTCATTTCATTTTCAGTCTTTTACTCTAAATTTTGACCACAAAGTTGGCATTACATCCACAGCTCTGACCCTGTTATATAGATATGCCAGTCGTGTAGTAAAACAACTTCAAGCCTTATGATACTGTATCATTGATGACTAATTGGTTAAATTTTAAATATCAGACAGGTTAATTAAAGGATTTTGGTATCACGTCATTTTTTAAGACAGCTTTGCTTCAGCCGTGATTTGTAGGTTATTTGCTTTGCCTCAAATTCCTCAAAGGCTTAAATATCTTATATAAGTTATTTAAATGCTTTGTCAGCATATTTTGCAAGTACGCTGTCGGACATGCAGAACAGACCAAGACCAGTGTCCGGACGTTAAACTGTTTGCCTCTGGGTCACTAGATGGCAGTCTTGCCTTGTCTTAACCTGGTTCCAGATCATCTCCTTTGGTGTCTGGGCTCATCTCTCTCTCCATGTTCAGAGCTTACACACCTAGTGCCACCTGCTGCAGCGCATAATGGTCGAGAGTCGTACAGAGTCCAGTGCTGGCTGCTGGCCGCAGCAGGTCAGAGATACTGAGGGCACGAGTAGTCACCTCTGCATTGATCTCCACATATGGCATTACCGGCACTTTTAGTGCTGATTGGCTTTGTGACAGCACACATTTTCCTACAGCCAACATGTTTGTTTGTCAAAGGAGCACTCCTACAAGACAATCTTTCACTGCCACGGATGTCTGAGTTTTTGTAGGTGGTGCTTTCTTCTTCATGTTCAGCCATGGCAGCTATGGCTCATGATAATGATCTTCTTCTGTTTATTTCAAGCAAATGCGAAGAAGTAAAACACAGCACTTCCTGTGTGATAGATTTATCTTTTCCTGGAAGGAGCTACCAGGCAGTGATTGTTTGTGCCTTTAATGTGCAGTGCCTCTACAATACACTATACCGTTATTTTACAGCCGGTATTTGCATTACAGTTTGATGGACAGGAGATAGTGTTACTATGTGGTGTAGCCTACACTGCTATAGCCTGTCATCATATGGTCTGCATGACATTATATAGTGCAGAATATGATCAACTCATAGCTGCTGACTTGATTGGGTGGTGTCTATAGCTGGTGAATGTGATATGAGCTATAAATGTGTATGACCCATACTTGAGATAGATGTTGTTGGCCATGACAGGCGTCCTGTTACAGCAGCACTATCCCTCTGTTGAACACTTTGCACAGCAACTGCAACAGTCTGTCTGAAGAGGAGTAATGTGTGGAACTTAGAGATATCTGTCCTTTCCATATTAATACATGTCATTTTAATTATTTATACTTTTAACATGAAACATAGTAAAATAACCATCTCGTTTTGTGTTTTTAAATTACTACTCTACATTTAGGGTATGCAATGTTAGAATACAGAGTGTAAATGAATAACACCAATATATATTTATAAAACATACAGCACAACATGAACATTTTGTTTGTTGTTTTGTGTTAAAAATCTTAAGAGCAGGAGAGATTAATGTCTTGTTTAATATTTTAAACCAGAAGCTCATTGCCGAATCTCACTAGAGCACCAAATATACATATTATTCCACAGCCTACAAAAGCACTGTTTTCTCTTGTTTGAGTAATGTTTGCCAAAAACAACACTGCCCTGCTGTTTTAGGAAGTTACTGTGCTGCTTTTTTTTTTAAAGGAAATTAAACTATACATTTGTGATCCACTTTTAAACATTTACGTCACTGGTGAGTGCCACTGACAGGGCATGGAAATTAGTAGGGATTCAGAGACCCAACAATACTTTGTTGGTTTTGCTGTTTTCATGGTATTTGTTGACAAAGAAAATATGGAAATCACACATATCCTTTAGATGCTAAGGTTTAAACCATTTTAAGTTTGAGCTGGTCTTCTAATTAATGTAATTCTGCACATTTACAACACACGAAGGTAATCATTACAAATTCTCTTACGCATATGTAATTTCCAATCTCTGCCTTGAAATCAGTTTGCATTTTGATGTAGTTGTGTGAAAACCTTGTAAGTCCAAATGTGAAGTGGTTTAATCTTTACCTTTCTTTCAAGTAATGCATCTTTGTATGTGCCTGCAACAATACATTTCTTCTAACTATTAAAATAAATGGAATCAAACCAGCCAACTAGCTCATCTCAGATAGCTTCTAATGTCCAGGGAAACTTCCCAGCAGCACATTTTGCTTCATCTGTCTGAGATGACCTCAGCACCGTCAAAATAGCCTCCAGTCAGACAGCAGAACAGCTTCATCCGACAGGCAGGTCGTCCATCAGCCGGCTAGGCCACCAGTCATCCAACCGACGGGCCTTGTGTTAAACCTGTGTCCAGCACTCATGAATGAGCCCATAGCCGTGCTGAGATATGAGGTGGCGGGTCATTCTGATGAGACACAGTTGTAATGTGGCTGCTGCGGCAGCAGCAGCAGAGGGCGGAGGGGTGGGCGGTGGCTGCTGGGCGTCCAGGCAGGCTAGTGAGTGATGAGGTGATGGTGCATGCAGAGGCAGCCAACTGAACTGACTGTCCACTAACTGAACTGCATAGCAGCACACATACGGCCATGAATGTTTCCTTTCTCTGCGTTCTGTCAGCGTTTTTTCCACCCCTCAGCTCTCCTCAGACTTTTCACACTTCATTCCTTGATGTTTGTTTGTGTGACCGCTCTTCTCCTGCAGCTGATTTTTCGATATGCAGGTTTAGATGAATGGAAATGCAGGAGATTTGTGCTAAAATCAACATCCAAAGAAGCAAATGCCTTGAAATTTGAGGACTTGAAGTTGCTGAAATTGCTCATTTTGCTGGGGAGAGAATAACTTTCACTTTAGTTAGAAAATTGAAACTCATCATCCAAAAAATTTCAAGTTTGAATCAAATCCCAAATTTGTGAGTGTTACGACCCTAAAGTCTTGGTTGCTTAAGTAAAAAGTTTCCCAGCAGGGCAATCAAACTGTAAATCTATAAAGTTAATAATAAAAAAAAAAAGATTTGATCTATTCCTGTATATCAGGGTTTTTTTGTGTCAGGGTTTTAATGATGCTCTTGCCTAAAAAAGCCGTCACTGCACGCGTTGAGGGGGTTGGCAGCTCACCTTCTCTCATCTCAGCGGAAGAGAGGAACATGTTTTAATAACCAGAGTCTGCAGAGATCAGGGGAGAGGAAACCATTTTTTTCCTACCCCTCTGCACCAAGGTCAACCCTCTGTGGGCTGTTAGGAAGCCACACACACGTACATGTGCACATATGTACAACACACGTAGGCTTGTAATACTGAAGCACAGCACACAGGTATAAAGTTAAGACCAAGCAAATGGACGTACATTTTTAGAAAAGCGTAAAACCGACTTAAATATTCACTTAGGCATGAGACAGCACAAACAAATTAGACATATTAGCTTACAACCCTACACACACACACACACACACACACACACACATATATATACATACTTAAAACCACCAAAACCCCTTTTAAGAGCTCTCCCCAGAAATACACATAGCTGATGTAATTAGTGATTTTAAAGCTCTGCACTTCATATTACAAGTCATAAACAGACATTCAATACTGGGCTTTGAGAGAGCTGTTTATTCTGGAGTTTTATAGTCCACGCAGGACCCTTCTGTGTTTATTCTCTGAGAACAATAATGCCACTATGCTCCCAGGCTGGAATGCTATTCATTTGTCCAATTAAACACAGAAAATAAATACAAAAATCGAGCTGACATGCTCTGCCCCAATTTTGCTCCAAAAACACTTTAACAACGGGACTCTGCTGGGGGATTTACAGGGTGGTGTTGGCTGAACGATGAAATGACATGGAACCGAATGTTTACTGAGGGCTTAATCTGTGTTATTACGTTATTATTACATCGTGGCATAAATGTGGATTAGCAAAGAAAAACACAGATTGTCTAAACTGGACTTTTTAGTTGTTTTTTTTTCATTGGAACAATGGGACGTAAGGCCAATAAATGTTATAAGAACAAGATCCAAAGAAAGTCTAAAATGTTCAATTCATAGGAGATCATTAAAAAGAAATAAGCAAGTACATTTGCAGAAGTAAATTGAAGTCAGTCTTGGGTAATGTGAATGTTGCTGGAAAATTAGTTCAGAGACTTTTTAAAATCAAATGTGGCACAGTTTGCTGAAAAATAACTGTTAGTATAACAACAAATTGAAGGGAGCAAAACCATTTTATGAAACATGAAGTTACTGCGTGGTCACTGTTAGAGTCATGATTTATGAGCAGGACGGTGACCCACAATCCTCCTGACAGACATGCAATTTCCTGTGTGAGAAAACACTAACTTAATCCATACAGCAAAGAAAGCCACGGACAGAAACTATTTGTTCATGAATAATAGTCAAACCACGGGCAGATTACGCCAGACGAGACGGTTAGACTGTCACTGCTTGAGCGTTTCAACTCATATTTTCCTATGAAAACCTATGAGTATTTAGTTTTTCAGTATTTCCTTGTGATTTTTTTCCATAAATACTGACAGCGCAATTGGCCTCCAAACTTTACTTACTTTAATTCCGCAAATCTGGAGGCACACATCATAAATTTTCTGCACACACATCAAAACTCACAGCAATTTTTACGTCTAAAACTAAGTCAAATCTTTCTAAGAACTGACATTTTCATAAATCTTCGAGTGAATAAAAAAAAAATTCTTTTGTTTTTGAGCGCTTTGGTTTAAATGTAAAATGGAAGCATGCTTGGATCATTAGTATAGGCAACAGAGTTTTCTTCTCTAGGAGACTTGGGCAATTCAGTTCTTTCAAATCAGTGAAGTAAAAAGACCAAAAGAGATACTGCTTGTTTACCGAAAATATCTAGTTTTATGAGAAAGACTGTAAGTTTTGTTTATATATAATGTATGAATGTGCATATGTGCCACAGTAGGTTAAAAAGACAAAATTCAACACCCTGCCTTGTTGCCTTTGCATGCAAAAAGACTGCGTATTTAAAACACCTGTTTTCAAACACCCACCTGTCTACAAGAATCAGCTGCTTCACTCAGGCTGCACTAACTGTTGTAGTTCAGCACATACCCAAACAAACAGCCAATTACTGATTTCTGTGGGGAGGTCCGGCGACCCGAACATCCTCCAGGGCATGAAGACAGATATGATGAGTTGTCCATTTCTACACCGACGTACAAGGCGCTGTGTTTGGTCTAGCATCGGATCAAGGTGTGTCAAAACTATTATGGACTCGGTGAGAGGAAACTAGGAATAATCAGGCGAAGTGAAAAGCAATCTTAAGAATGCCTGTGAAGTCTGGTTGGTGGTAAAGCCCTACATCTGGATGACACTTAAAGGGTAGAAGGTCAATGGCTGTTTTAAGCCTTTAGCAAGGATATGGTTATTAGCCTGGAGCAAGAAGCAAGCTGCGACGGGACGGTTGCCAGTTAAAACCCATGATAAAGTAAGACAGAAACTTCAAGTCTCTCTGCAACTACAGCCAAGGTCAATGTGTGTAACTGTTAAATTTCAGATTAATCACAAACTGAGGTGCAGATGTGTTGAAAAAAAACCCAGTCCCACATTAGCATGATGATTCAACTCACACAGAGATAATGTTGAAACGTTTGGGCTCAGAAAGACTTTCAGTACAGGTAAGGTATGTTTTTTTATTGTTTGCCTTCTGTACAGGTAGAATACACCATGATGTTTTTCATGGTGACAGTGATATCTGCCAATACTGTCTCGGAACATAACCCCTGTGTTAGGTCTCTGTTTCAGGCAATGTACTCAAATTGCCTTTTTTGGTCTGTTACAGTATATCTCTGCTCTGCAAATCACATGTCCTGAGTGTCCATTGAAAAAAAATCTGAAACCAAAAAGATATTTAGATTTTATGTTTTTTTTTCAATGCAGCCAATACAATTTTTGCACAAAGCAACGTCAGAGTTCAGGCAGAGTCACACTGAGCCACACAGCAGTCTGCTACACAACACAAGAGCCACAGACTCTGAACATCGCACATTAGCTTCATGCTAATGTATCTTTCTTATCTAACTGACAAACATGACCACACATATTGTATGGCACCTTAGCTTGTTGAATGAGCAACCAGACAAACATTGACTGAGGAGAAAGCAGGGAAGGGGCCCAGAAATGCAGACATATGTTCAAAACAAGCTGGCAGGCAGAAACACTCCGGAAAACAATTGCAATTGACAATCTGGTGGGAACTGAAGTTTTTATTCTTGTTTGGCAGTGACTGTTCGTAACAATCATACCTGTAATTTAACTGAATATTGGGTGATTGTTTTCTGCACTTGTCACTAGAAATTCCCTATGGCTACACCATTAACACACATTTTGCAAGAGCTCTGCTTATAAAACTCTTTTTACTGTTGCCATATTCTGAGCCGCAACAAAATCAGGCTATGACCCACCTCAGGTCTTTACACACATTTTCACAAACAGTGCAACAGTCACGATTCCCAAATAATCAGGGAACCAATGCTGAATGTGGAGTTACCCTATAAAAGCAGTTATTGACAAATGATTCCAATGTTAACTATATTAGAGCCTACGGTAATTTCAGTGGCTGGATATTTGAAATATTCTTCAATGACGGACTCACACCATACAGGGTCATCTGTGACTCCAGAGTGAACCATGTTAAAATCTGTCATAATATCCAAAGTAGGGAAAGACTATTTATTCTTTAAAGAGGACAGGGTGTCACTTAAAGGGAGTTCAATTCAGTTTTGAATACTTAAAGAATCGCCTTTGGGGCTGAGGAACACACATGACACATGATGTGGGTAATGTGGCAATTCCCTTAAAAGTTTTTTGTGGGGAAAAACAAGGGATGAAAAATAGCTGAGGGTAACATAGACCCTGTCAACCCTCTCACCCCCATAACTAGCACCACCACCACCCAGAGACCACCCAGAAAGAATAGTGGGCTGTCAATCATTTCATTTAGGGGATAAACATTGCAGTATTTTGTTTCTTAGTGAAGTATTGCTCTATATTGCTCTTTAACCGGTATAAGGGGTACTGATATATTACTGTGGTGTACACAGAACTTTTTATATGTCTGTGAGTGCAGGGGTTCACTTTTTGTGGTTGTCAACATTTTTATTAAAGGTCTCTTTATGGGAACAGTAAACGCAATGCATGCTTCAACCAAATCAAGTCAAATTCATTCTGACAACTTGAATGCCACCAGATTTTATACAGCTTTTCTTGTGCAGAGAGACATTTAGGGACTTTAGATTGCAGAATTTCTTTCATGATCCATTTTGATATCATACAAACTGAACTTTGAAGCCCAACCAGCACTAAAAAACACCCCCGTGCATGTCTATTTCATGAATTACAGGCACATCTGGATCTTGAATTCATATGCACATCTCCAGCGGCTTTTTGCAAGAGCGATGCAGATTAATAGGCAATTTCAATCAAATTACAGAGAAATTCTCAGAATAAATGGAGATTGATAAACTTGATAAAGACGGCCGTGAAGTGCTGCCCAGTCATCACCATGATTGAAACACACACACACACACTCACACACACACACTAGTGTCAGGCGAGGGCGCAGGCGGAGTGTGTCTCCAGAGTGTGTGTTGACTCTCAGGGGCAAGTTGTCTGTCAGCGCAGAGGCTTGAACTCCGAGCTCACCGTAATCCCTCTGTCAATAACTGGACCTCCTGCCAGTAACACACACACACACACACCAACCACTCGACAGACCAACTCAGTCTTTTACCATCAGTCCAAACATAACCCGCTGCCTCATTCCAGACCACCACACAGCCTTCTGGCATCTGGCTAATCTAGGGAGATTTAAGAGAATTGATGTAAACAGGGTTCCTTTCATGTAATGACAGACAAAGTGATATACGATTACATATTGAAAAACACAGAGGACCACTAGTGATTGAGTTGTGAGACAGGGACTATGTGAACCTGATAGGAGCCATTGTCAAGTGGCAGCAGATGCTGAAACCTCTACCTGATACATATTCTGAAGAGTTGTCTGAGCAATTTCAACAAGAAATGGATTAATGGTGCAGCAAAGCCAGGCTGTGCTTTCATCTACATGTAAATGGTAAGTGGCAGAAAACCACAGACAGCCAATGCGCTGAGACGGGAACTCCTCTTGTCGCTTCCGATGCTAAATCATCCAAATCATCCCCATCCAAGATCAACCAATTTAAAAGACTATACCAGTTGTGATGAAGAGGCAAGAGCAGTCACCCCACCCAGATTTGAACCTGGGCCTGCAGGGTACCAAACATGCAACTTGACTGCATCACCAAAGAACCAGGGTCATTGGTGTGGCAGTCACAGCACATACTCAACCGTAGTGACAGCGGTCCATCACAGAGTGGTTTAGTCACACACAGTTTATATTGTCTGCTATTTATCTACAGTATATTAAAGACTGTGCAAGTTGATTTTCATACCGTATTGACTTGAACTAAAAGCAATGGTTGCTTGGAAGGTGGGAAAAACACATTTATCAAATGTTCAGTAGTTAAAGTTTGCATAGATTGTAGCTAATAGGCTTAAACATTCAAAACCACTGGAAAGTAAATTAGCAGATCAAGCTCGCAGTTATCTGTGACCTTAACTTCTAGTGGTTACAAATTGTGTACCGATACATTCCTGCTGAGAAATTGCTGAAATTCTGCAATTTGATACTGAAAAAAATACAAGAAAGGAAAAAGGCTGAGCAAAAACATGCCAAGGGCTCAATAAAATTATGTGTGTAAGGTGTAAGCACAGAGGTGCACACAGCAGGGTAGATACATATTACCCAAGGATCAAATTATTACTGTAAATGTAAAACATGCAAAAGACTCAGTTTTGATATTGTATTTATGGCAGATTTATGAATTTCTGGCCATAAATGTACTACTCAGTTTGTACCTACTCTTAATCCAAAGTAGGCAGTGATACTGTATATAATACAACCCACAGACAGCTATGCTATTTGGCCAAAAGTATGTGGACGTGTAAACATTTCATGCATATGTATTTGTTGAACATCACACTACAAAGTCATGGACATAAACCTGCTGCTATATCAGCCTCCACTCTTTTATGAGAGGTTTCCACAAGATTTTGAATCCTGGATGCAGGGCTTTATTCTAATTCAGCCATAAGTGAGGCCACTCACTGACGTTGGGATAATAGGTGTAGAGAGTCAGCGCCACAAAAATATCTTAATAATCAAATTGTTTCACAGTCAATGTGATCAGTTTAAAGCCAAAGTGAAAACGTCAAATATCCTCTATTTAAAAAAAAAAAATTTTCCTCATAAAACACATTTTCTTCACTTGAGGGCTGAACTACACACATGCAAACATACACACAACCCTGTGGCCTCAGACTAATCCTATCAGACTAATGTTATCAAAACACACTCTCCCACTCAGTGCCGCAAGCACACACAGGCACACAGGCACACACACACACACACACACACACACACACACACACACACACACACACACACACACACACACACACACAC
>JAPMOB010103917.1:0-13072 GCA_029875015.1 Lepomis gibbosus
GTGTGTGTGTGTGTGTGTGTGTGTGTGTGTGTGTGTGTGTGTGTGTGTGTGTGTGTGTGTGTGTGTGTGTGTGTGTAAGGTCATGCCTGGACTAACCAAGTGCTCTGTGTGTATGTGTGTGTTTTATTGATAAAGCTACTGATGTGTCTGTCCAGTCTGTTTGATGTGCCTTTGATGAAAGGATACATTTCTTCCCTTGCCATATCAAGTAGATTAAAGAGAAAATCTGTTTCTTCTAAAGGCTGTTATTTTAGGGGTGTGACGATACACTTAGCTCACGAGACAAGACAATACATGATACTGGGTTCAAAAGAACGAGATGAGATGAGACGAGACATTTTAATGCTTATTTTAACAAAGTCTCCAATGATGAACGATATGACTAGAAAAATTGTCTTTTATTTGACTGTAAGTCACAAAATGCAAAAAGGTGCAGGTGCATTTTGAAATGTTGTTGGTGCCTTGTCTGTCACTCTGTGTCTGTTTATTGTTTCCACCGGGTACCCAAAATGCTGCCAAACAAACGATTTAAATCGGAATCTTCTATAGTAATGTCACCTTCACACTCCGTCATGCTGATATCATGATACAGCTTTTTACCTCGATGAGAAATATCACATTTTAATACCGCACGATCTCACACCCCTACTGTTTTTGTATGTTTTGTGTATCATTACTTTTCTGCTGCAGGTTTTAATCACTTTGACTGCAGAGTACGATAGCCAGGATGTCTTGCTGGTGACTTGTTGAAAGAACAATGTGAACCCATCCATAACATTTGTCCTCACATTGCCTGAATCCACTATAAAATACCATTTAAGTTCAGGTGTGTTTGAACCTATCTCACTATCTTTAGTGTGATCTCACATTTTATAATCTTTTGCTGCTAGGGTTTTTTTGTACTAAATTTACATTATATATTTTACATAATTTTGTACAAATTTACTGTCATGTTATTAGATGATGTATTGTACATAAAAAAGAGTGATGAAAATAAGTGATTTAAGCTTGGTAAGTTTACTTACACACCTTATTTATATAATTAAATGCTTTGCTTTGTTTTTATATTTCTATTATAAAAGACTCAGTTATGTTAGTGGCACTAATGCCCCAACTCTAAAGAAAAATCTAAAATAATTTTAAGAATGTATTCATTAACTAACAGGGTGAAGGAGTGACTGTGTTAAAATCAAACATCAATGTGATTTGCAAGAAAAGGGCTTATCTTAAGATGGTTTATGGTTCATAACCCATGTTTCACATCTGCATTTATTTTTGTTTTATTTCATAATATTTTAAGCATCTTATTTAAAGAGGGGCTTGTCATTCTCTAGACTAAAACCAACAGATTGAGTTAAAAATGTTGTTTATGTGCTCTGAATTGACATGAACAAGAACAAAGATTTCATTTCATTTCTAGACTCTTACTTGGTGGAAGATAAACAGGAACAGGTTCAGTGTCTGAATATATTAAATATAAAGATATAATTTGTCCTCTGAATGTGTTCATAGTTAATGTAGAGGTGTTTATATTTCTTTTGGAGAGCATTATTTTAATATGTAAAGTGTGCCTATATATTATTTTTTGTAAAGAAAAGTTTACATTGATAATAAACACCTACAAATACCTAAGAAGTCATATTTGTTCTGTTCATTCAGAGAAATCTGCACTAAAGCAGGGAATGCATTCCAGCTCACTACACTGCACACAACTGAGTATTTGGTCCCATCATGTGAATTAATATTAAGCAATGGAACTGAACTCAGTTCTCAGGATATGACAGAGATCTGCAGAAGAACGTGGCTGCAAGAGAAGAAAATGAGAATGAGATGAGCACACATGATTTATACTTGCTCGGGAGCACAAAGAAAAGCAGAAATACCCTGGAAGAATAAGAACCTATCAATAATTCTAGCAGAATCCTTAAACAAAGGTACCGGAGTATTAAAGGTCCTGCTGGTGGTAGACTCACTTACTCACTCTTACAAACACATACTGTTACACTCTGTGGCCCCAGATGTGAAAGCAGCTGGAGCAAGTCTTTGTAGTGGGAAGAGTGCTGTCTTGTCACTGCATGAGGCAGCTGCTGATGGGAAACATGAAGCCAGGATGGGCTAAAACTTCCAGATCTTAGCTTTGGCCCAGACAGACAAAACCTGAGCCAGACCTGGCTCTGTGTCTACTGATGAATAGACAACTGGGATCTGAGTGGTAGAATCATGTAGAAGGGAGATGAAGGGCTACGGTTAGATCTTGTAGGCCCTTGGATTAAAATGCTTGTCTGTTCAGACAGAAAATTGCACTGAACTGATTTCTATAGAAAGCATGACTAGCTTGACCTGTATTGAAGTTTCATGACAGTGAGTCATTAACACTGGCGGTCCTTCAAGATCCGTGATTCAAAGCATGTACCTTTAATTATATTTTTGTTTTAACTTCCATTCATGGGAAATGGGCTCTAGCTTTCATGTAAGTAGCAGAAATGTTTGGTCTCAGAAATGAACTTCAGGAACAGTCCTAGTTCGCATGTGGTTGATTTCAAACAGGCTAACATTGTTGACATGTAAGAATAAAACCAGACTGGTTAACACCTGGACCATTTAATCAGGGGCCTCAGGAAGAAAAAAAATATTATTCATTATTCTGTGAGGGCCATAAATACTGTATATGCACATTTAGATGAATATGCAGACATGCTTTATTTGCAAAGCACATACAAACTTGTAAAATAGAAAGTGAGAGACCAGAAAGATATTAACTTTGTCAAAGAAAATAGCTTGAAATTGGTTGTCAGTAAAATGTTCTAAGACAAATTTTATGTTTGATACATGCATCAAAAACTGTATGCCAGGGTGAGACATAATCTAAATAACTTCTAGTTTGAAACTGGATCAACATAAAATTTAAAGTATGTTTGCTGTGTAAATTGAGCACCCTTGACCCGTAAGTGAAGAATGAACAATAACTGACCAAAGTGATAACGATCAATGAGGCCTTAGCGAACTTCCTGACATTCAGACCGGGATCTTATCAAACCAGTTCATGGCAATGGTTTTGTTTGGCAAACGCTGGTTCATATAAACCTGTACCTTGTGATAACAACCACTGAGCGTCACTTCCTTGTACAAAATTTAATTGTGTTGTGATTTAGGAGGACTGCACCGTGTCTGGCCACTTCTGCGTGACAGTGCCTCCTTAGTGGAGGTAACTGTTACCCAGGCCTGCCTAACACTGTTTATACTCAGTGATCCATTTTGAGACATGCAAGGCCCCCTCGCCCTGTTAGCATACACTGAGGATTTCATGATGTTTACTCTGTATATACAGGAGTCAGCTTAAATAAGATTTCCATGAATGCTGGATCCCCAGAAAACTGATGGACTAGATTAGACTTTGGCCCACAACTTAGAACTCTTGGCATTTTGGACCACTTTGACCCAAGCAAGGTTAATAAAATATAAATATTTACGTTACTATGGGTTTCTTTGCCCTGCTTAGAAGACAAGCATACAATCTGCGCTGAATATTATGATACAACACAGGTTTGTTGTAGCAATCAAAACAGTCTCTGGGAAACAGCCTGGTGTTTTGGTGTGTGTGTGTTTGTTTATATGCTGCATATATGGTCGGCCGATTTATCGGGCTGATATTTGGCATTTTGAGATAATCGGCATTGGCCGATACCTGCACTCACAAGGCTGATATACCCTATTTAGACAAAAGTAATGGGACACCTACTCATTACCTTTATGGCATCCTATTCTAGGTATTAATATGAAGTTAGTCCCCCTTTGCAGCTATAACAGCTTCTGCTCCTCTGGGAAGGCTTTCTATAGGATTTTAGAGTTTGTCAGTGGGAACGGTTTCCCATTCATCCAAAAGAGCATCTGGGAGGTCAGACACTGATGTTGGACAAGAGGGCCTGGCACGCAATCTCTGTTCTAATTTATCCCAAAGGTGTTGGATAGGGTTGAGGTCAGGACTCTGTGCTGGCCTGTCAAGTTCCTCCACACCAAACTGCGAAAATTTCTTTATGGCACTGGCTTTGTGTAAGGGGGAATTGTCACATTGAAAGAGGAAAAGGCTAAACACAAACTGTTGGAAGAACTACTGTCTAAAATTGTATGCTGTAGCATTAGGATGTCCTTTAAGAACCGCACCATGCAAAAACAGCCCCTCCCAAAAGTACAGACACAGTGTCCCACTACTTTTGTCTACCTAAATAACAGCAGCTGTATTCTAAAACCTTTCCTGGCTAGCATTATATAGTGTATTATTATATAGTTATATAGTGTTATACTGTAGAGAATAACGCAGCTGAATGACATCACTTCTGACAAACTGTACACCACTCTCCCTTAAACACGTTCTGAAATCTACAGCATAACCCAATGTATTTCATTATTGAATAATAATTCCATCTAAAACAACATTGTACTGGCTAAGACAACCATGTATATTAGATTGTACTCTGCATGGAATAATGAAATAATACATGACTATCTTTGTTTTGATAGATAATATATCAGTATCGGAGACTGAAAAACCCCTCGGTCGACCACTACTATAATACTATAAAACTTTTGATCATATTAAATACAATAATATTTAATAATATGTTAAATATTTATACATTTATTTAATGTTTTAGAATGTTTTAGAATATAACTTGATTTACTTAATTTAATAAAAAATAGAAGACATTTGTGAGATGGGACTTTTTAATCCTGGCCAAGCACTCTAAGCTCTAAGCAAATAAATTTGTTCATAACTTCTCCTTATTGATCAGATTTGTGTTTGATATTATGTGTATGTCCATGTAGTCTACTCTGTATATAGACCTAAATATCCAGCTGATAGCCCTCAATCTCTACCATTGTGATCTTCATATTTCTTGGTTGTCTGTATAGTAATAAATGTAAAAGAAAATGTATCAGTAGTAGTGTTGTAAGATTTTGCTCAGTTTTCACACACATTTTAAGGATTTCTTTATTCGCCCTATTTTCTTAAAAGTTTGCATGACATGGCAAACTAAGCTTTATTTCAAATACAACACTGCAGCACAGCCTCTCAGTCATGTGTCCCACGTGCACATGGCTTTCTACCACCCAGCTGACCACCAGGCTCCCCGAGGCTTCTTCTCCCAGCCCATTGAAGAAAACAGCCAGTAACAAACAAACGTCCTCGTTCAGGAGCGGTCTTGGACGGCTCCTTATCTGTAGTAAGATCAGCGCAACAAGCGCACGCTTCCTGCAATGCCCCGCCCATGTCACATGACCCCTCGGCGGCGTCGAGAGGAAGGAAGCAGGTTGGGTGGTGGTTGAGACAGCAGCAGCAGCAGCGATAACAACGTCCACAAGCGGCAAGAATCACTGAAGAGAGTTAAAGTTTGGCGACAACAGAGACACTTGAGATGTTGGGATCAACCGGCGCAAAAAACACACAGTGAGTTGTTGTGGCGTGAACTGTAACTGGGTGTCTGTCAGTGTGCAATGAAGAAGTTTGGAATGGGGAAATGACTTACGGCTGTAGGCAAAACACGGAATGTGATTCACGGATTGGAACGGCCCCAAGTGAAACAAAAACATTCAGTTGTTGAGCTTTGGCATCAGCTGTGACCCACATACCGGCTCATATAGTTACATATCTGTGTACCTGTGTGGAGCTTTCTGTGTGAATGCACTGTTGATACAGGAAACAGCTGATATCAGATGATCAGCACTGGGTTCATTACAAAAGAATTTCACCACATGCTGGGTCACAGCACATTAACACGGCCAAATTGCATGGCCAGCAGGCTTTGTGCACGGCTTTGATGATGGTTAGCAATGTTAAGGAAGTGCTGCTATCACATAAGGTGGTGGAAGTAGACTATAAACATTTCACATTTGTATTTTCTTTAAAACAGCTTTTGCACATGGGCCTTTCCTTGATGTAAATGAAGTCAAAGAGTTGTTGTAAAGAAGTGCAAGGGACTAAGTCGAATCCTCTATTTAGACACGATAAGATTAAAACTAATTAAAAAGATTTTTAATTTAGTATAATCAATACAGTATGCTTACAATGAAAGCACAGCTTTATCAACAGGCTATACTGATCTAACTGGGTAATGAAGATGACCAGTACTAAACTATACCTGCTTTGCTCTTACCACACTTATAAACCAAAATATCATTAAAGATGAAATTGCAAAAAAAAAAAAAAATGCGACTACAGTAGACTCTTATTACTGCTTTAAGTGATGGTATATCAGTTCTTAGATACTATTTTAGGTCAAAAGGCAGTGGAATGTGGAGAAAAAGTTCTCCCTTGCTTTTAGTTTCTCCAGAGGCTAATGTGTTTATAACTAGGCCTGTGTACAAATAGCATTCCAGTCAATGAACTCATGGCTAAATTTAAATATATTAAAATGATGTTGCTATAACTGGGATTACTTTGACAGCTATCCATGGACAGCCATCTTTGTTCAAAGAAAAATCTGTGGCAGAATATTCAATGCAAAAATGTCCTGGCTGATCACATTGATTCCTTTGGACTGCATGCCGTGGTAAATTATAATTTTTAGATTATCTCTGATTTGTCTTAGATCAAAATGTTAAATATGTAATTAGTGTTTGTCTGTAATGCATAGTAGAATTATTTATACATACACACACTTCTCAGGCTTTCTCTGGAAATGCTGGAACATTAACTAATGTTTTTAATTCTGGGGTTATTTGAATACTGAGCTCTATTTCAACATTTCATCAGATAGAGCTATAGTTCCTTTCTGCCCTCACAATCAAGATTTTAACTTCCTTTTGGACATGTGCCAACACACAGACATTTATGCTTTACAAAATCCCTCCCCAGACTCTGTTTTATGTATTTTGCCTCAGTACTTTGAACCTTTTTCTGTCTAGCATGATGCATGGGGAGTAGTTGGAGTAAATAGGACACCGCAGTGAAGCAGGGCAGGAGTGTGTCTGTGGTCCAGATGAAGTGCTTGCTGATCGCAAGTGAGAGCGCAGAGGTCCTCTTCCACTGGACTGACCCAGAATTTCAGCAGAGTATCCAGGAGCAGTATGGGGCTTCTCAAGAGGAGGGCCAAGGGGTAAGGAGGATAAAATCTGACAGCATTCCTGTTGCTGGAATGAATGAATTTACTCTTTTATTTCTTTGTTTTAATGTTCAGCTTCCAGCCTTCGAGGACAGCATCAGCACCCTGTTTGCACCCATCATTATCTCCTGCAGCACCATGGTGTACAGGCTGGGTGACAGCTACACCTCCTTCACCACAGAGAACAATCATATCTACGTTCTACACCAGGTAGCGCCTGCCTTCCAAAGTAAAAGCCACACAAATCCCCCAGATTAACTCTCTTCATGACTTCTCTGCACTTTTTAAAAATAAAAAAGCATGTGATATAGTTCTTATGCCTTGTTCTGAAATGCCTTCATGTATGAAGCGGATTCCTGCATTCTTGAACTTCGCCTTGCCAACAGCAACAGCGCTCTGACCTAAATGCGTTATGTTTGTCATGTGAGTCTTGTTAAGGAATAAAACCAGGCTTTGTGCTCCTGCACCACATGACACAATGATCAAGTCCAAACACTTGTTTCAAGCTCATTCAGTGTAAACGGCCTTTTAGGTCTTTCTCTTGCAAACATACATTCCTCAGAGAACAGTTTAATACAACCATCTTCACTTGAATTTACATTTTATTCATGTGCCTGTTGTGTCCTCCTCAGTTCGATGAGTGTCTCTACATCGCTGTGAATGGAGATGGTGAGGAGGAAGAGGATGACCTGAGGAGGAAGATCTATGTGATGAAGAAGATGATTGAGGTCCTGTTTGGCATGGTCACCCTCAGCAGTGCCCTCCTCAGAAAAGAGTAAGACATTTTCTTGTGTTCCTTCTTGATGGGACAGACGGTTTTAACACTGTTTGTGGCTCATAGGTGAACTGTGCTGTTTGTTGCCAGGCTGCGACCTCAGGACACAGAGCAAAGAGCGAGGCTGTGGAAGCATCTGCAGAGCCTGCTGGAGACCTACAGCCACCTGAGAGAGAACGACCAGAGCTTCTTAGTGGAGGTGCAGTGCGTTGCTTTGTCTTTGCAACAAACGTTTGTGCAGGTTTTTGACGCCTTGATACAGATTCATTGTATTATCTTAATAAGCCCTAGCTATCCTTGGTGCATTGCTACATCTGATTTAGAATGTAACATTTCTAACCACTAGATGGTAGCAATGGCTTGAAAGACTAATGTTACTGTTGCTTTAATTTTATGTTTATATTATTTTGTGTGCTCCCTATACTTTTTGTTGGTTGAATCACTCATTTAAGGCTTTATTATTAAAATGGCTATTTCCAGTCAAAGTACTTTTTAGGTTATATTAATGAATCATAACCCTAAAAACAACTTACCTTGCCCGCTATCCGTCTGTCCGTTTTCTTATTATAGAAGCTGGCCAATTCAATGTCAACAACGTTTGAGAAGCCAGTGTGTGCATTTTTAAGCGCTAACTATATCAGTGCTCACGCTAGGATGGAAACGATGGTTAAAATGATCGCCCACATGCTCTCCTGTCGTCTCCTCCCTCTTGTCAGGCAGTGGAGAGGCTGATCCACCCTACACTGTGTGAGCAGTGCATTGAGTTCCTGGAGCGCCGTTTAGTTCAGCAGCTCAACAGCAGCGTAGAGAGAGCAGGAGAGGAGGTGCTGCATGCCTTCATACTGGTTCACACCAAACTGCTAGCCTTCTACTCCAGGTACAGCTAAACCTGTCACATTTATTCACATTTTCACTGTATCTTGTTTATAATATCTACGTCAGTGAAGAGGCTTTATTTGAATTAATTGAAGATTTTTTTCATGAAGTATGCCGTCCCTTTGCTCCTCCGCTCATTCTAGCCGCAATGCGAGCACACTCGCCACCTCAGACCTCCTGGCCCTCATCATCATGGCGCAGAACATGTATCCTAGCAACGTAGACCTGGACGACCCAGGTCCTGAGGTAGAAAATGCTGACAGATGCTCACACAGCACAATGTTGGCCACCTTATTTTTTGATTGATTGTCTGTTTCTGTGAAGGATGTTGAGAATACATCCGGTTCTGGTCCTGAAAGTTTTTACACCCCGGAGCCCTCCCCTACAGACAGAGAATCAAACAGTTCAGGTGGGTTCATATTAATCAGTTATTTCTATTTATATGTACTTCTTATTGAAACTAGTGTAGATTGATAGTCTTTATTGTCCAATAGTGAGCTTTGTTTTCACATCCAGTACATACAATGCAGTATACATACCCCTTGGATGTTTCACCCTTTTGTTTCCTTTACATATGAAATCACGGTCAATATAATTTGGCTTTTTTGACAAGAATTTGCAAAAAAACCTCTTTAATATCAAAGTAAAACCGCACTTTTACAAACTAATGTCAATTAATTAATAAATTAATGAGGCAAAGAAGATGATTGCATAAATATTCACCACCTTCAGGTCAGTATTTAGTAGATGCACCTTTGGGTGCAATTACAGCACTGAGTCTGTGAGGATATGTTTCAATCAGGCTGGCACATCTGGACACTGCAATGTTTCTCCATTCTGCATTGAAAAACAGGTCAAGCTCTGTCAGGATGAACAGCTCTTTTCAAGTCCAGACACAAATTCTCGATTGGACTGAGATCTGGGCTTTGACGTGGCCACTCCAGAACATTCACCTTGTTGTCTTTGAACATTTCTGGGTAGCTTTTGCTGTATGCTCGGGGTCGTTCTTAGTTCAAGGGGGTGAATTATTTTTATAGGCATTGTATTCCACACAGAAACCTACTGATCTAAGCAGTACATGGTACAGGTCGTCCCAGCCTTTCTGTGTGAAGTTTGCATGTTCTTCCTGTGTCTGCGTGGGTTTCCTCCTGATCCTCTGGTTTCTCCTACCATCAAAAATATGTTAGATGGGTTAAATGCAGAGGTTTTAATTTCACTACATGTATGTGTATGTGACAAATAAAGTACCTTTACCTATATACTGTACATTCATGACCCTGCCTGAATCCCAGGCCATACACATAGTCTAGTCTGGATATTTGACTGTGTTAATGAGTCAGTTTGTTCACGGCAGAAGGGACAAAAATGTCCTGTTTGACAATTACAATCTTTCAGTTTATAAACAACAGCATTTTGTATTTTTGTGTGTCCACAGATAAGCCGGTGAGAGGAAGTACTCCTGTATTTGAGTTTGTGGACCCCGACATCCAGGTGAGAATATATTTAAGTGTCTCTTCCTTATAGTTCATTCTGATTTGTAATATTCTAAGCTGAATAAACCGATTGCTTGTGTTGGAATGAGACAATTAGATAAAATTATAATGTCTTCAGATGGCAGAGGACAGCTTGCAGACTCTGGAAGTTCCTCCACCTGACCCTTCAACCCCTCGCAGGGTCTTTTTAGAGGTCTCGCTCAAAGAGGGGCTGTATCCCATGATGCCTCACTCCATGTACTGTCTGCCACTGTGGCCTGGCATGACACTAGTGCTGCTAACTAAGGTTTGTGAATATCAGCATACATCCATACATTAACTTCCTCATTTTGCTTAAACACACAAACACACCGTTTCTCTCTGTCTTAACATATAATGGCCAGTTGGGGGCACACGTGACACATTTATCTGGACTTCTTTAACTAACTACAATTTTATACAGAGTTCACAATACCTAAACACATCTTTGCTTCCCTGTTGAACCACTTACACATATATATTTATCTCTGTTAGATTCCCACCATTGCAGTGGCCATGTCAGTGTATAGGTTTTTGGAGGCCTTTGCCAAGCTGGAGAAGCGCTTAAGTGAAGGCCAAGAAGGTTCTGCTGCTACTAGAGGCCAGCCAACTATACATGACGTCCGCAGCAAATTGGATAAGTTCATTAAAGCCCTTGGGCCTAGTGAGATACAGGTATGTGTATATTTTGTATACCAACATTTTGTGCTCAAGACACATCATTTTAAGCTGAAAACACAACAGCTAAGACTAATTTTATTTTCTATGATAGCCTTTAATAAAACTGAACTATCAACCTTCTGTCTATCCTTGCTTGTTATTACAGTATCATTCACAAACCATGAAACAGTTTATAGGTCCTTACATATTATAAAAATAAGTATGAAAAATTGTATGTATGAAAATATGTTCACTTTTTTATTTTCAGCTTAAATACAATCTGCTTTTGTTCCTTTTGTCTTCTGTCCAGTCTGCACAGCTACAAAATGTCTGGACAGAATTCAAGAGCCGAGCCTTTGCCAGAGGGGGACCTGGGTTCAGCAAAGAGTAAGTCCGCTGCAGCCCTCTGCTGGTCAAAATGCGTCTAAGTAAAGCCGTTGGGATCCTCCTTTGAGTGATCACACTCTGTTTTTGTTTTAGTCTCATCCCATGGTGTAAGAATATGAAGACCCAGCTGTGTGGAATATACCGACAGTGTTTTCTTATTGACTGTGGACCAGCCGATATTCCTCGACATCTCTCCCCCGGTCTGCAGGAACGAGCCCAGACCATGGTGCAGTGCGTATCAGTCAGCTGAACATCATTTTGCTATTTTTCAATTAGGACAGTCCAACGACATCTTTTGTTGTTAATGTCTGTATCTCCTTTCTTTCTTCATCTTTTTCATTCTGTTTATCCCTTTCCTGTCATCCTCTGTCTCTCCCAGAGAGAAACTGATGGACTGGAAGGACTTTCTGTTGGTGAAAAGCAAGAGGAATAACACCATGGTGTCATATCCTATCAGCAAATTAATCCTACTCACTGTGATGCCATGTTGAGTTTGATCTCTGTGCGCTTTGCCCAGAAGTAAATTTCTAATATTTCTGGGAGTGCATGCTTATTTTATTGGTCTTAACAACATTCATACGCATAGAAAACATTTTGAAATATAAAAACTGTTCCTGAATCCTGAGTGCATTGACCTTGACCCAATAAATCTCACATACCTGGAGGATTTCCCAGGCCTCATCCATTTTATCTGTGTGGACCGGTCCACCGGCCAAATGATTGCGCCGTCACTCAACATCACAGAACGCACCACGTCTGAGCTGGGGAAGGGACCAGTGGCTCATTTCATCAAAAGCAAGGTCAAGCATATTAGAAGTGCACATCTTAAAATTAAGAGCACACCAGAAACTGTTCGTCTTATCAAGTCATTTAGTTTTCATTTTAGTTGCTTGCTGCTTTCTTTTTATTGTTCTTTTTGCCTTTGTGTTAATCTAATCCAACTGTCTCTAGCTTCATATTTACTGTACAGATAACAGAGAGATCTCTGCAACAAAGCTAAAGCTAATACACATATAATATAATGTAATATAATACAAAGATGTTGAACTATTTGGTCAAAATGTGCACTACATCAACAGTTTGCTCATAGTCGTCTTGTCTAATTCCTCTTTACTAATCTGTCATGAAGGTGTGGAGCCTGGTCAGCACAACACGACGCTATCTCCAGAAAGGTTACTCCACTGTCACATTTCGCGATGGAGATTTCTACTTCTGCTATTTCCTCTGGTTTGAAAATGAAACGGTAAGTTACTGGCATGTCATGTGTCACATGTCACAATCCAACATTAAAAAGAAAACTATTTGGCACCCTGGAATACGGTGAAAGTATCATATTGAATATATCTCAATCAATCAGGGCTATAAGTTAGAGGCAGGGGACATACCCGTCCTACCTGATGACTCTGCCCCTATTGGGATGCTTGCCTGGGACTACTACAGGTAAACAACTGTGCATGACGAATATAGAGATGTGATTAATCCAGAAGAGAGTGCTGCTGACTATAGAAAGTATTGTGTCCAGCAGGAAGCTGCTACGGTACTACAGTAAGAACCACCAGGGTGAGGTGGTGAAGTGCTACGAGCTACTGACAGTTCACCTTGGGGTCATTCCCACTGAGACCATCCTCCAGCACTGCAGGCAGCTGGCAAGCAAACTGTGGGAGCCCTCACGCAATCCTCTGCTGTAGAAGCACCCACACACTTGAACTGAGTCACAGTCACCAACGTACACATAAATTTGTTGTATTGCCAAGAACCGGGGG
>JAPMOB010103951.1:0-11255 GCA_029875015.1 Lepomis gibbosus
ACACACACACACACACACACACAGAGGAGGTCCGCTGTGCCTCCCAGAATTCCCATCTGTTGAACCACCAGTCCAGGTTGGTCTTAATGAGAAATAATGAGCCTTCACTAAATAACAACAGCTTGGATGGATTTCACCTCCACTTCAGATTTTATTAGAATGGTACTAGTTCATTCTGCAAGTTACAAAATCCATTTTCAAAACAACATTTCATTTCCTTTTATGGGAACAAATACATTTTGAAGGTTATTGGCACATTTGTATCATCTTATTATAGTTCATTTACAATTCAATCGAACATTAAGTTACTCACTGCAGGGTGTAGAAAAATCTTACTAAGAAACAAGTTTAAGTACAAGAGAATTTCCCCACCATTTACTAAATGAGGACATAAAAATTCAAAGTACAATCAGATTTCCACCTCTCTATGTTATGAGCACAAATCTGGATTAAAAGAAGCTCAAAATGGAAAGAAACGGTCTCCTTCAAATGTTGACAAGTGTGGAACTGCTAGGCCTCAGCTGTGTGTGTGCGTGTGTGTGGCTGTATGTGTTCGTACAAAGAGCACCAGCCATCAAGTGAGGGAATCCAACTGGCCCTGCACAATTTCAAGCTGGAAGAGAGAGGAGAAAAGGCTGAGTGTTTAAAAAAAGATGGACACAAAAGAAACTATGAAAGTGTCTCCCTCGTACAAAGTATAAGGGAGACACTTGTAATTGTCAGGCAATTTGTCAGGCAATGTCTGCCAATCAGGATGAAATGCAACATGGAAGACAGGCATTGAAACACAAAGATACATATGAAACATGACCATGGACATATTCATGTTCTTACAAACACACACACTCCAAAACAACAGACCTTGTTGTAGAACTCAAGCAGCTCCTGGTGGTTAAAATCAACAAAAACATTTTCCTGAACCTGGAGAGAGGAGAAAGAAAGAGTGACAGGGTTACTTTGGGTCAAAGAAGCGTAAGAGTGACGGGAACAAACAACCTAAGGTAAGAAGTTCAGAGAAGAAGTACAAGAACAACGGAGCAGAAGCAGCAATAAAAGCACATGCGTAAGAGTCATGACCAAGAGTTCTTCAGTCAGCTTCTTGTGCTTTCTATAAAAACCTTCATTAATTATTACTGCTCCCTGGCCAGCATGTACTATCCTCTAAGTCGTATCCATCTGAGTGTTTAAAAATACACTGAACCATACCCATCACTCTTTCTCCATTCTGTTTGGCTTACTTTTAAAAAGAGACTGGCCTGCATCATGTAGCCCTCTCTAAATGTGAAGCATGATGAACAAAATATTGTTTCAACACTGTCATCACAATAAACACAGTAAACTCAAGCAGCAGCCTTGCAAAGCCTGCAGTGTAATATGGAAAATTAGGCTCAAGATGGAAACATTGTCTAGGACATCTGATAAAGCAGAGTGAATCATTTAGCAGACAAGGAAAAAGACAAGCCAACAAGCATCTCGTGGATTTTTTTGCATTCAACTTTGAGGTAGATGAGGGAGGGGGATGCAATGACCATTATTTGTAAGTATTTCAGATTAAAAAAAAAAAAAAAGACTGTATGGAGCAAAAACTGGTACTCTTTATTGCTTTAATTCCTTTCCCCTTTTTTCTTTCTTTTTCTTACTTTAAAATTGAGCTACAGAAGTTTAAAAAAACACACATATATGCTTAAATTATGTAATGTCATAATGTGAATATAGCAAGATGTTTTTTCTTAGAGTGAGAGTAGAAAATAGTACCTGTTACAAAGTCAGTAAATAATACAGTGATAATTTTTTAGTAATATAATGGATAATGAAGCTTGTCTGCTGTCTTGTGAAGCCAGTATATGTAATCAAGATTGTGAACAGTGCTCCAATATTTATTAATTGAATATTTATATCTGTTTTCAGTTCAATGACAAATGATGTTCTCAAACAATTATAGTAATTGTAAGACAATGTCCACTGTGTCATTATCTGCTTATTCACCTGGAAGCTTATAGGGTCACCCGACAGCCTTTTGCTTTTTCTCTCACCTTTCTGAAAAGACTGCTGGCTTGACAAACTACTAAGGGAAGCGAGGTTCTGCAGACAAACATTAGAAACCAAGGGCAACCATCACTGAGCTGCTATCGTCATCAGGCTGAACAATAATCCACCCCCACGAGTGGGCGTAATGGCGAGACACTTTATCAACACCCATCATTGAGAAAATAGCTATAATGTGTGAAATGCTTTCTGGGTAGCGCAGAATGAGAAGGGCAGTCTCGTAGCCAACCAAAGTGCACTCAGTGTCCGTTGTGCTGAATGTTGATGATACACAAAACTCTTGGCGCCAACTAGGAGGGCAGAGGAGGGTAAGGAGGAAAGAAAGAAAGAGACAAACAAACAAACAAAAAAGAAAGAAAATCTGTGCAGAAAGACAATAAAACCACACGGGAGTTGCCTGATTGAACACTCCCATCTCTTCTCCCTGCACTGTGATGCTTAAAGACTAAATGGGGCTTTGGGGCATGAATCTAACTGGCTGGCCGGCTGGGTGGGTGTGTGGAGGGAAGCCATGTGTCAAAGCAAATTAATGACAGAGATATTAATTAGAAGCAACGTTAAAAGTCCATAGCAGAGAGCACAGGGGGAAAATGTTATCTGTTGTCAAAGCCTCCACTACACAGCAGCTCTACAAGGAGAATGTAGGACGGCCTTGGATTTAGCTACAGAGGGAGTGCCGCAAGGACAGCCTCTGTAGGACAGGTAATCACACAACTTAAAAACCGAGTGAGATACAATGAAAAGAAGATGTACATTAAAGTAGTTCTACAAGGTGATAAATTATTTCTCAGAGTAAACAAGGTTACTGTTAGGAAATTATTTGTTTTGAAATAAAAATTGGACTTAAATTTGAGTGAGTGCTTCCAACAGCACTGATGTGAACACTACTCGGTTGAGAACAAACCAGAACATCATAGTCACTTATTTGGGTTGATGGTCCTCAGTGTGCTTTGGTCAGAGTAACACCAGCCAAGTTGGAAGAAGAAATAAACACTTGTCAGCTAACTGAGCGGTCTCTATTATTGTCTGACAAAGGTGAGACAGGGGGCAACAGAAAATGCCGTTTCAGTGTGTGGAATATGATGTCAATCAAATCTAAGCTAGAATAAAGTGAAGACAACAAACCAGACTGTAACACTTCCTATCTGTTGCCCAGGGGTTGAGGATGAAAGTGTGTTTGTGCTCATGTGAATGTAAGACTGACAGTATGTTCTGATGAGAATTTCCAGGTACTGCTGGATATGTGTGTGTGTGAAACAGAGAAATGGTGATTTGTCTTGGGAACGTATGCACGAGGGTGTGTGTATATGTGTGTGCGTGTGTGTTTGGCCCATCCCATTGTTCCTAAGGGTTGAGATTTTGCCAGGCAGTAACCCAACAAGTCTCTGACAGATCTGGGCTAACACTAATGGGGATAGGATGCATCATCCTCATCATCACAGCCCTATAGCACGCACGCACACACACACGCACGCACGCACGCACGCACGCACGCACGCACACACACACACACTTCTTACTTGCCTCTGTGCCAAAATCCTGTGTCAGGATACAGGATACAGAAAACAGGATTAACCCATTAAAATAATAACAAATTCACTTGGATCTGGCGTTCCATATGCACTACATGTTAGAATATATTACTACAATATAGGCTACACACTAAGGGAGATCCAACACACGAGAGAGAGAATAAACTAAGAAAAGAAAAATAAACATGTGGAAGAAATCAAGGACATTTCTCCAAACTTATCCTTTAATAACTTCTCAAAAAAGGGACTAAATATTCTCTTGCAGCTGTTGGTACAAGCCCTAATAGCTTTTGACAAGGTTACTTGTACAATTCCCTAGATGAGCTAACAAAGTCAAGGAGGGATAATCGTGGAATAAGCTTGATATGGATTACAGCATAAGCCCTCAAACTCAAACTAGGGAAACCAAATTTTGTTAACAAAATTCTGTTTAGTTGCATCCTGGGTATTATTTTCATAGCTTTGGCCTTCATTACTATAAGTGATAATTGTACTCATCAAGCTGGTTTCTAAAATCTGGGAGGGAGTGTGACAACTGCTAGCTAAAAAGAAGTCTGACACGCAGTCTGGATTTAAACAAACCACCCATGGTTAGCCAAACCAATCTGAAAGAGAAAACAAGGATCAAAGATCCACAGTAAAATTATTACCCAAACTTACAGTTGTAAGCAGTTTAAAGACCGACATAATAATCAACATTGTGGGTGTCCTCAATTTGAGATTTACTTTCAAATCAAGTGGTGGTGGCTAGGGTCAGCAATGGAGGGACTTCGGTCAGTCGCTCAGTTCACCACTTTGGCCAAGACTGAAATGTCTAAAGGTTATACAGAGATTCTTGGTATCCGGATGATGATGTCTAGTGTCTTTAGTTATTCCCCAACTTTTCCCCTAGCACAACCATTGGGTTGACAATTTAGTTTTTAGTGAATTTTTTCAACAACTACTGAATGGATTACCATTACATTTGGTAACAACTCTCTCATTCATTTGAACTAAGCCAGTGTGCACGTGCCATGGGGCCTTTAACGCTGTCAACACTAGCAAAAAAGTTGAAGCAGGCTCTACTGGCCGATCAAATACATGTAAGGGCGCATTCCTGGTAGATAAGTTTTTAATGTGAAAGCCTTATCTTTACTGTTTATCTTGTGACTGTTGTGACAAAAGATAAAATAGTTGCTGCAGGCTGATTTTGGGCTGAATGCCTGCTTTGTCTTGTTCCTGTACAACCTGTCTGATTGTCTTTGTGCTTATGACTTTTAGCCCATTGGACTTTGTGGTAGTGTTATCATGTTGCTATGTTACCAGACTTCAGACGTTACCATAATAAACACATTGACACTAGAAATGATGGCCATGACTACACAAACAAAATCTAAGTTGCAGTATCATAAACCAGAATTTCCCTTTGAACTAAAAAAAAGTCTACTCTACCTGATGCTCAGAGAGCAACAAATCTGGTGTCATCTTAGATGAAAAACCTGTAACCGCTGACTTATGTCAAGAGAAGCCCAATTTTTATGATTATAAGCTTCAAGATGTTTGTGTGTTCTTCAGTGAATCAATCAATATATTCCAATTGATAAAAGAATGACAGTTTTCAACAAGCCATGCTTTTATCCCATCAAGAGTTTACTGGTGTCAGTAATGTCAGTTTATATAAGACCGTGGTGTACGGCATCGAGCAGTGATATTCTTGTACCACAAGGAGTCTGTGTGAATGGGGCTGGGTGGATGCAAAAAGGCACTCTTCATCAATTATTTGCCTCAGTGCAATAAAGAGTAGCGTGGATTTGAAACACTTGTCAAAGCAGTGAATTTTTTTTGCTGAGTGCTTCTCAGAAACTGAATTTCTGACTTCTCACTGATAAAAGCAAAGAGAGGCAGTGTGAGAATAAGGAAAGGGGGAGTAGAAGATGACAAAGAAAATAGATTGAACAAAAACAAGGAGGGGAGGGGAGAAATAGATATGAGAGCAATGAGCATGTGAAGTGAAAGCCAGAGAAGAAAAAAAGTAAAGAAACAGAAAGACAGAGAACGAAAGCTTAAGTAACATAATGAAAAATTGTGATAACCTAAGGGAGCTTTCATTGTAACAAACAACCAAAAGCATCTCAAACATCAAACTGTAAAGAATTCACTGACAGGAAGAATTTGTCTTATATCCCAAAATTTTACTTCAAACCCAATATAACAACAAAGCTGTCTATAAATTCACAAAGAGAGAAAGAGATAAAGGGGGCAACACTTTTAGTGTCAGTGTGAAACTGTCTGCTGGGTAAAGAAATCTTAAAATATGCATGGCGAAGTCCATACCAGACAGACACGGAGTGAAGCCAATCAGGCTCAAGTGTCGACAACAAGTGCCAATCAATCTTCTGCAGTATAGCCAAATGACACATGTACTTATGTGAAAGTTTGTGTGCGTCTTGGAGGCAGAGAAGTTTCTGAGTTGTACTATATGTGTGCATAGACAGCACTATGCAGCATTTGAGAATCCAACAACAGCTATCATTCTGTTGTATGCTCTTACAGAAGTCTTATGCATCATTATTTTGAAGACTCTGCTCCACAGTACAGGGTTTTGTTGTCAAAACCGCCCCAATCGAGTCAAGACCAAGACCAGAGTTTATCGAGACCGAGACAAGACCTAGACTTTTAGGGGCTGAGACCATGTCGAGACCAAGACCGAGGGAGGCCGAGGGCGCATAGGTACTTTACAAATTGATTTGAAAGATCCACATTAAAACACCCAAATACAGAAACAAGAGTTGAAATTAACAAAAGCTTCTTTATCCAACCTTCCTTTTCCATGCTCACGGGTAGGGGTAATAGTCGTTAACGGTAACACATTTTTAATTGATTAGGGTTATTGCTTTTTGAAGAAATACATTTTACATCCAATCAAAGTTAGGATGTTGACAAATAAATCAGATGATGCAAAAGCAATTTATTGATATTCCCAAAGTTACGGTCTTGAATTGAAATAAAATCGCCGATACAAGACCACCAAAAAGTGGTCTTAAGACCGGTCTTGAGACCAAGACCGGTCAGGGTATAATACCATGATAAATATCCATTCATGTTCTTTTATCAAAGTATATTATTATTGTTTCCTTTCTCTCGATTCATTCTATACCTTTTTTTTGTGGATTGAACTTTTTTTCCCTGTAAAACACATTCTGGTCTAAAAAATCCTATATAAATAAGGTTTTTTGAATAAGCAAGTGTTTGTAACAGATTATACATTTTACTACCTGCTGCTAACTCCCTCTTTTAGTCTGAGGTTGACTCTCCAGGAGGAAGGAAGTGTGACTGTTGAAGTGTGCCCTACATTGAGAAAATGCAACGGACAGTGATGGAGTGGGTGAGTTGTCAGAAGATAAAAGCTGGGTCCAGGAAGACTTGTTTGTGTGACGTATCAGTGACTTTGTAGGCTCATCAGACTCCCAAACAATAGAAAGCAATTTATAATATTTAATGAGACATACTTTTTCAACTCTGTAAGTAGGGATCAAAAACTAGAGGAATACACAGTTCAGATTACAAAAAGTAATCTTCAAGGTATGTGCTGTTTCATGTAACTGATGGATACACAGTGCATTGCTGGAAGACATCGTTGGGGTTACAGTACATTTTGAGCTAACAAACTTTTTTTCCCAGTCAAACCTGTTTTTTCTCATAGTAACGAATGAAGAGACAGCATATTACAGTGCAGCATATTGTCACTCTGACAACGGCCTAACCCTAAGGCACAGGAAAGGTTCATGCAACTAATTGGTGACTAAAACATGATTACCACCTCATGAAGTTCCTAACCTGCAAACATTGTTAGTTGTGTTTGTTGGTGCACCCACACATGATAGAAACATCACAGGCAGCAACTGAAACAAGTTGAGTGTTGAGTCTGAGTGTGTCTGTTTTTTTTCCTATCTGTGTGAATAGTGTGCCACAGTTTTGCCTCGTGTTTTTGTGTATTTCTGTCCTCTTTCAGGTGTTCATGGTAGAGAGGAGGTCGTGTAGCTCAGGTCCTATCTACCCCCCCCCCCCAGGATCAATTATTCATATAACTATCTGTTTATAAATTTGTCAACATGATTGTCCGTACTGTAATTTTACTTGGTCTATTCTATATGGATGTCTGTCCGTCCAGGGAGAGGGATCCCTCCTCTGCTGCTCGTCCAGAGGTTTCTTCCATTTTTTCCCTGTTAAAGAGATTTTCCCAAATATATAGTCTAAGGACAGAGGGCGTTGAATGCTGTACAGATAGTAAAGTCCCTGGAGGGAAATCTGTGATTTGTGATATTGGGCTATATGAATAAAATTGACATATATTAACTTTGAGTTTTCTTAACATAAAGCTTGTAACTTAATCCAGAAATTACCGTAAAACTTCAAATAAAAGCCTAGGCTCAATTAGGCGCCTGTCCTTTTTACTGGCCTGGTATGACTGGACATTTTCACAAATAAACGCAGGTCCCAATTAGAAGCCTGGTATGTTTTTTCTTTGGATGTATAAAAACTGCTAAAGCCCACTGGGTCATTTGCTTCAACTAGTCCTAAAATACTAAGGGTATGCATCAAAATAATAATGTTTATACTTTTGTCAATATGGACATGCTACACATCATTAAATTGGTAACATTCTCCACAACTCAATCGTTAATATCATTTTATGGAAACAATGAGCACCAAAGTATTGTTCGGTATGTCACATTCACACCCAGTCTTAATTAGGAGAAAAAACATTGTGACTGTAAAAAAAGAAAAAAAAAAAGGAAAAAAAGTCCTGTTAATTTGTTTTATTCTACTTGGCATCACACATGAAATAAATGGTACAAAACATGCACTATATCTACTTATATTGGCCGAGAATTTTAAATAATATTTGTTACCACAATTAGCACAAAATGTGCTGTAGTTCATCCCTGCTCAACTAAAACGCCTTACTGCTCCTTTCAATATGACACCAGCACAGCATTAATTCAGCATCACATTAAAGGGTTACTGTAATTTTGCCAGCTCAAGCTTTCTGCAGTGGGAGGATATGGTGTATTATAGGTCCTCTGTCACTATGCTACATTATATGTCTTCTGTGAGCTCTTTGACAGTTTGTCCAATTGGAGCTCTCTGCCGCTGCCTGGTCACTGACTTTTGCCTGACGGAGAGAAATCTTGACAGTGAAAGACAAAGAGACAGAAAGAGAGGCTGAATGCACAGGAGGCTGAGCTGTCAGATTTTGGCAACCCCTTATCCCTCCTACTCTCAACACAAACACACACTCACACATAAAAAAACACACCCTTCGCTCGCCGCTTTACTGTAATTAACATACACAATCTTTTTTGTTTTTTGGCTTCAGTACAGATCCTGACCATTATTAATAAAAAAATGCTGATGACTGAGTGACTGCTGGTCAGTCTTTTCTTCTATCTTTCAACTTGTCTGCGTGCTTGACTACTTCTCTGTCTCTTGGCCAGCTTACAGCAACCGTTGTATATGTGTCATTACTGATTGTCAGTTAGCTTACAATACACGCATGTCTGCCAACCTGCCTGCCTGTTCTCCTCTCTGTCTTTGTGTCAGCCAACATTCACAAGCTTCCCTGGCTGTCTGAGCTGCATTCTGCCATCTCGCTGAAGGATGATCAGCAGGGGTTATTTTTTGAGGACACGAGGAGGGTTGTCTGTCACCGGGCATGCATGCAGGTGACAGCACAAATAAAACTGTGGCATGAAGACACCGGGTGATGTTTTTCACAAAGGCGTAATTGTGTGGAAGTTGTCATCTCATCATCATTGCCACTCATTTTTTAAAATCAGAAATGGAGTGAGATGAAAATGTTTGTCTTAAGTCAACAGCTTGGTCTATTTGTAGGCAAGTTAAGCTAACAACCATGACAAGCCACACACTGGTAGCTTTGATGTAAAATGAACAACTTATTGAGACATGAAGCATTTGCTGGCATACTTTGCTTGTGCATAAGAGTGTGTTTGGTGTGCTTGAGGATGCATGCCTTTGCATATGTGTGTGTGTGTGGGTGGGAGTTCAGCTGCATAGCTGCCTGTCACTAAAAACAGATACACTGTCAGGCAGTTGTGCTGTCAAAACAGTCTTTTAATGTCTCAATAAAGTTTTTTGTTGTTTGCTCCAGTGCAACAGGTGTGCTGCCTCCTCTTTTATGTTGCGAGTGTTTCTGTCTGTACCTCATTACCACTGCTGAGGTGTTAACTGTGCGCTTGTAGCCACTTCTTTCACCTTGGAACCAGTATCTAGTAGGTTATCTATTAGAACCAGTATTTGTCAAACTGGCATGCCCCTGGGAATTGATTTAGTAAAGCTGACAGGCTTGTGTGAATATATACAGTACAGACTATTAGCATATGGCAGGGTTTGGTGTAAAATGCGGGTCTAATGAGACTTCTTCCAAGTCCCTAATACTAAACCATTTATTTTGAAACTTCCGCTGTGCTCTTACATGTTTTTGTTACATGTTTTTCAGTTTGCTTTTCTATGTTCTCCAGCAGTTACTGCACTTTGGCACTTTTGCACTTAATCTTTCTTGACTCCATCTAGTTTACTTCTGATTTGAAAATGCTGACAAAATATTTTTGTGAAGTCAAGATCATGTAATAGGATTGAATGTCCCAGAAATGTTATATGGAGAGATTCTTTTGTCAATTCCCAAAATGTTTTGCAACCCCTCCGAGAACAGGGTGGTTCTACAAAACTAGTTTGACACAGCCATGCTTTCTTTGCATTTTTCTTTGCATTAGTGGACATGACAAAACCTAAAACAAGTTTCTTTGTTAAGCCCGGTTTTCTTCATTTATTTCACTCTGTGCACATTCGCATAAGAGTCACACACAAAATGGACCGATCGCGTGCCACCTACAAGAGGAACAGGCAGTCATTACGGAGAGCTATGAGGAATGTAAAAAAATTATTTTGGCAAAAAGCAACACTCTTGCTGCAAATAAGATGAGAGGAATTTTGGCAGGAAATTACAAATGAAATTTTAATGATTTTGATTTTTGATTTAATATTAGCCGTGATATATACCAATACACGATTTCCTAATCTGTGTTCTATTGATGAAACATAAAAACATTATCTAAAGTGGTATGTAGTTACTGTGTCTTCATTATTCTTTTAGTGTATGGATGACAAGCTGTGTAAAATGCAAATGAATGCATGTAGGCTCCCGTGGTATCGCTATGTTGAAACCGCACAGTTTCATTCAGTGGCATTACGGCTAAGTAGGTGTGCATATACAAGATATTTTGTCAGCTGAGAATTTATATCGCTCATGGAGAACATAGTCAGGAAAAGAATTAGCGAAAGGGCAACTTTTTTTTACAGTCAATTTAACACCGAAACTCTGAACATCACCTCCTCTAGAGGTGATTCACTGCAAGTTACCATAGTGAACTAGTCAAACTGAAAGAGAGCCAAGTTCACAACATTGAAACTCTGGCTTTAGGCTCAACATACCCTGCTAACCCATTAATATTGCTTCATAGTACACCCCTCAGAAACTAGCTTGCTGCATTTATATGCAGCTGGAGAGAGCGGCAACAGCTAGAGCTTCACAATGAAGAGAAGGCAAGGCAAGGCAAGGCAAGGCAAGGCAAGGCAAGGCAAGGCAAGGCAAGGCAAGGCAAGGCAAGGCAAGGCAAG
>JAPMOB010103987.1:0-24528 GCA_029875015.1 Lepomis gibbosus
CTATCTATCTATCTATCTATCTATCTATCTATCTATCTATCTATCTATCTATCTATCTATCTATCTATCTATCTTTATTTCACATTGTATTTTAGGAAACCACAGTCAGATATCGAGGGCAATTGTGGCCATCAGAGTTATGGACATTAATGACAATGCCCCTGAATTTGCCACCGAATATGAGGCCTTTCTGTGTGAAAATGGAAAACCTGGACAGGTAAGGAAAGAAGTGTCTCATTCATCAAACCAGCGATCTATCTTTCTCTCTCTCTCTCTCTCTCTCTCTCTCTCCTCCTCTGTAATGATTGGCCACAGTGAATTATAGCCTATTTATTTCACTGGGAAACTACAGAGGTGGGAGTGCGGTCCCTTTTCCCTCAGTCCTCCCTTGAAACAGTGTGAGCGGAGCAAAGGGGAAATGAGAGCAGTCAGGATTGATCAGAGTGGATCATAATTCAAGACTGTCTTTCATGTCCTCCTCCAGATGGCACAATGCTTCTCCCAGCCAAAAATTCTGGACAAGTACTTAGCATTCTCCTTCTCATCAATCGACCTCATTCAGGGGACCTGCGTTCATACAATAGGGAGCTTTATTGAAAGGACGAGAAAAAAAGGGTGAACGGAAAAAAAGGGAAACTGTCCTGCTGGGCCTGAATTCTAATTTCCAATCAATCATAAAGACATACAGCATGATAAGACCTATGATGACAGATTAACAGATAGAGCCAGGAGCCTGAAAGTGTGCCAGACTAGACAGGACCTCATTGATAATAATCTCAAACTCCAGGAATGAATAGAGCCTATATTTCATCAGGTGTGATCCAGCCAGTATTAGACTGAGGCAATCTGTGGTGGCAAAAACAGAGTAATGAATAGGCTGCCTCTTCTAATGGCTTTGAGACCTCCTCTGTATATCTTCTTGTCTCTCTGTTTTCAACACAGGTGATTCAGACTGTCAGCGCGGTGGACAAAGACGACCCAATCCAGGGCCACTACTTTGACTATCGTCTCGTTCCGGAGATGCTCAACAACCCCAATTTTACCATTAAAAACAACCAAGGTGAGTAACAAAGAAAATCACAGAGGAGTAACTATTTTGTGGCAGAATGACTGAAGTTTCTGATAATTTCCCCAATGGCTTTCCAGTCTAATCTCTAACCCGCGGCATGTTAGCCATACTCGAGATGAAATCTTGTGGATCAGTGTAGCTCACAATTAGCAGATGTGAAATTGTCTGGACACCAGCTTCTTTTTACTCCCCAGTGCGTTTTGAGAGAAACTAAATGAATGGGATCCAAATGGCTTTTCCTGGTAGTCTTGCAGCTCAATGTAGGGTGACTTCTTAGGAGCTGTTGCCGCATGGCAGATGGTACTAAATTCATTTGCTAAATACTCTGATTGGTTAATTTTCTGTTTTTCTCTGTCTTTATTTCTTCCTCTTCTACTGCCTCCATCCCATAACTGGCTCTGAACAGGCTGTGTTCATGATGGCATTGTGTAATGTTTTCAGCTTTGGGCAAAAAATCTTCATATGGTACTGGCCTTCTGTTTCAGTACAGAGGCTGCAGGCTAACTTACTGCCACCTCTTTCTGACTGAGGAAGGAGTCCATAAAAATCAGGTCATCAAATGCACTAGCCATCTTTTGACAAAAATAAAACCCTTTTACTTTTGAAACAGGTACATTAGCAGGCAGGGACGGGAGATGCCAGTGTAATAATCACAAGCAATGGAAAAATAGCCTTGGCTGACTATATTCATTCCTCTTTTGACACATTAAAAAACAACTAAAAGGGAAAAAAATCATAATTTTCTGTCACATATGTGCAAAAATCCTGGCAGAAAACTGGAAGTCAAAAATGAATGGCTGTCTAAAAGGCACAGACTCGCTGCAAAATACTGAGTATTAACTGTGGATCATCCTCAAAGAGTATGAAACATGCAGGTTCCTGAACCTTGCCCTTTTGTTAAGAGGAGATTTAATACTTTCTTAAGATGATGTAACAGATAAAACCCCCAATGGAAATGTTTCACCTCTATACACCTCTAACCACAGCTGTGTTAGTACAACAAAATGGCCTGCATTTCTCTCACTTATCTTCAACCAAAGCAAATATGTGTTGTGACTCAGCTCTATATAGTACATACCATACCAGCTACTTACCTGTGATATTGCTAATTCCAAACAGAGAAGAAGAAGCCCATTGTACCATATCCCCCAGCACTTCAGTGACTATTTCTATCTGAATCGCCAACTGTGGGAGACACTTCAGTCAAGAGTGTCAGGCGTGAGCATCTGTGTGCTGCTTTTGTTGGCGATGATGAGTCTCATTGTAGGGAGTGAACAGTGAAGAGGTGATGGGTTGGCCACACTGTGGAAAATGGCTAAGGTTCTGACCAGCTGGATACAATATATTTTGCACTCTGTGTCAGTCTGGTATGACCCGTGCCTTGTTGTGGCTAATGTTAGCAAACCTTTGATAAATAATGCTTTGTAACAGACATTACTGACTCAGTTCAGTGACTTTATGCCTCCTCTCTACTGATCCTAATGTTACACCATAATTTAGCCTTTAGCATTTTCCCATAATCTCCACAGTGGTTGCTGTTTCATAAAAGTTACACAGACTCATTTTTAAGTCCAAGTGAAATTAATTGGCGGGATTTTTTTCTGTTACAACCTATAGGTTTATGCTTTTTATCAAAAAGGCAGAAATTCTTGGTTTAATGATGGTGACACAGTACTACACAGTAAACCCAACACGAGTGACAAAGCGTAAGGATTTTACGCTAAAGGTACCCTTCCGCGTCCATATGAAACGCCCCCGTTTCCTACGTTGCAGCTGTGAAGCCGATGTGCGCAGCTGTAGGATTAGCCGGTCGACATGCATACATTCAGTGACTTGGGTTTAGGCACTAACATTTCGGATGCTTGTGGTTAGGGTAGGGGCTTCGGGGGGGCTGTCAACACCTTTATCACGAACGTAGCTAGCTACCGCTAGCTAGCTAGCACTTCCGGTCTGAACCGGACCCCGCGGAGTAAGCTATATTTTTTGTGTTGGTGCCCCTGCCGAACTCATCAACGACTGCTTCTTGGTCAGTGGCCCTCTGCTTTAAAGTATAACAGTGTAGGTAACCCTTGTGCAAAATGTCTGGGCACACGGGGTTTTGCCATCAACAATAAATATACTATGATGTCCGGACAAGATAGATTTTCAAAATAAAGCTTGCACGGTTAAAGTTGTGAAACTGTTGCCATTTGGTTAGGTTTATGCACAAAAAACACTTCTTAAGATTTTTGCCCCAAAACTACCTGACATAACTTAAGTATGTCATTGTTTGTTAACTTTCAGTATGTAGTGTGAAGAAATCAAGCGAACTTAATGTGGAAAGTGGTGGGAAAGTTCCTCCAACAGTAGTACAGGCGTGATACAAACTGCCACCTTAACAATAGCAAGCATTTCTGTGCACACAGAACATTATCATTATTCATGAATTTGCTGTTTGGAGTTGCTAATTTAATCTTAAGAGACTTCAGAAGATCAGAAAGTTTTCTGACTTTTAGTGTCACTGGTGCTGTCACTTACGCCATCTGGAACCTCCCATATCAATTAATAATAATGACAATTAATATTTCAATGTACACCTTTTTTAACAGACTCCATCAGTCGGTAGTTGCAACACTTTAATGTGCCCTAAAAGGAAAAAAAAATGCTTGCAACTCCAGCAAGTTCAATCGGTTTGATGGTTATCTGCACAGCTGTCTTTCTCTTTGAGTTGCAGACTTTTTCTGTGGATGGGCTGACGGGCAGGAAATGTTTAATTCTATTTTTATCATCAATAGTTGCCAAGAAAATGGAAATGACCTGTATACGAGAACAAGCCCTGATGGTTTACTACAGTATATTATATACTTGCATACTCACTATGCACTACTGAATGATCCAAATGAAATAGGACATGTTGGTGCTCACAAAGCACAGTGTACCACTTTGTGGCAGCGCTCATAAGAAAATAAATCTGAGCATATGTTCACATCAATTACAGATTGTGCAAAGCAAATAATTCTATCATGAAGCATTCCATCTTTTGATTAAGTTTGCTCTGTCAACATGAATGTTTCAACATGGCCCGTCTCTCTACAACTCATACAACCAGATCTATTTTGCCCCTCTCTTCAGTGCACTCTAAAGCAGGGAGGCAAAGGTTAGACTATCAGAAATCTTGTATGTTTTCCATAAGATCAGCAGGAGTAGATTCTTATGGGAATGCAAGTGTTTGATAATGTGAGCAGGGTAAGGAGAGCCAGCTAATGAGCCGACAGCTTCACAGAAGTGTCATCAAAGAGCAGCTGGCACCTTTCTGGGTCGACATGTGCCGTCTTCTAAGTCAGTGTCGCCTACCGTGGTCCCTTCATTTCCTCAGCTTTCAAAGGAGGACTGCACACCCGGGCTTGCCTTCCTTTAGAATTCCCAAATTGTCGAGAAAAAAGGAAGGTGGCTAAAATTTATCTACAGCAATGGATTGTGAGCGTGCTAGAAGGCCTAGTGACGATTGATGTGGAATTAGTTTACCCTCATGCTGCACTGATCTTCACACAATTTAATAATAGAACCTCAGTCTGTTGCCACCATGAATAATAATGGCTTTTTCACACATCGTTGCAAAAATTCATCTCTGGCTTTACCTCTCTCTGACAGACAATTCAATCAGCGTTCTAGCCAAGCATGATACCTTCCGACGACAGAAACAGGAGATGTACTTCCTGCCAATCATTGTGACGGACAATGGGAATCCACCGATGAGCAGCACCAACACCCTGACCATCCGAGTCTGTGGGTGCAGTAAAGATGGCATTGTCCAGTCCTGCAACGTGGAGGCCTATGTCTTACCTATTGGCCTTAGCATGGGAGCTCTCATTGCCATCCTTGCGTGCATTATACTGCTGTTAGGTGAGGTGTTTCTTTTTTTTTTGCTTTGTGACATTTATTAAAATTAAGTTGTTCAACAGATGTAGAACTTGAAGACAAAAACTAATAATAATAATCTCAATTTGATGAATAATCTGCTTGTACTGACACAAAATTCACTTGTCAAAGCTTGACCTAGACTTCTTCTTTCTTCCTTCCTTTCTTTCTGTCTTTCTTTCTGATAGTAATAGTAGTACTATTTGTGACCCTGAGGCGACACAAGAATGAGCCCCTGATTATAAAGGATGACGAAGATGTGAGGGAGAATATCATACGTTATGATGATGAAGGAGGCGGCGAGGAAGACACGGAGGCTTTCGACATCGCAACACTGCAGAACCCGGACGGCATCAATGGTTACCTGCCTCGCAAGGATATCAAGCCTGACCTGCAGTTTATGCCCCGGGCGGGCCAGCACTCTGGCCCAAATGGTGTGGATGTGGACGAATTCATCAACGTAAGGCTCCATGAGGCAGACAATGATCCCACAGCGCCGCCTTACGACTCCATCCAGATCTATGGATACGAGGGTCGGGGATCCATTGCCGGCTCCCTCAGCTCACTGGAGACGGCGTCGTCAGACTCGGACCAGAACTATGACTATCTCAGAGAGTGGGGCCCACGCTTCAGAAGACTTGGGGAGCTCTACTCTGTGGGTGAGAGCGACCGTGAGACCTGACCTTTAGTTTGTTAGAAGACCTTTCTGATTTTCTTTTCTGTCCACATACTTGTGTATCAAACACTAGGGGGTTTGCTGGCTTTTAGAAACAGGTGTTTAAAAAGAAAAAAAAACTGTTAATAACAAGAGAGGCCACCTTTTTGTATTCTTCTTAGAGTGAGATATAGCAGTCGTCATCCACTATGTCAAGCGCATTGTAATTGTTGAGCCAAACAATGTCTTTATTAGGAGATCTATGATTCTTGTGGAGTGTAACTTAGATTCCGTTGTGGAGTGTCTAGCAGTATTTTGGGTGTTAGTCATTTGCTGTGACTGCCAGTAGCAGAAAAACCCTGGGATTTGCTGGTAGTTGCCCAATGAAAGGAAATAATGACTATCGTTGGGTTTTCTGAAGCTTGAGCGGACACCATACCACATGCCGCATGGACAGCAAGCTGGACCTCACAAGCTGCAGAGGGACTCTTGTTTCATGTCTCCCTAAGCCACCCTAAGCTGATTGGTGATCTGAAAGAAAATGACAATGAAAAAGCAATATATGGTCTACATTACAATGATGAATGTATGTATGATTTGAAAAAAGCAAAAAGACAACCCAGTATTGGCTTTAAGGTGAATTTGTTATCATTTGATATCTTCTCTGGTGGCCACATTTATAAACTATCTAAAGCCCTGAGAGGCTTGCTTTATACAACTCTTTGTATTTACACGCTACAGGTGTGGGTCGCAAGTGTTACTAGCCTATAAAAGACTGAAGTGAAGACAAAAAAGAGAAATGTAGAAACTCTGAGGCCTTCTTTTTACAGAAGCAACATTAAATACAATTGTAATCTACTGTTTTTTGACAAGAGATGTGTTGATTCATTGTTCTATGAGTTTTTGTATTTCTGTTCCTAAATCATTTTTTTCTGTGCTGACAATTTGAAGTGTGTTTAGATTATTTCACATTCAGCTGTTTTTTCAACCACCTGAACACTATTTCATCACAGCCAAACCATAAAAGGAATTTATTGCCGTTGATGATATAGATTAGATGTAAGCAGGCAAACAAGAGCTCTAAGTTACTTTTAACAGTAAAGATGATCTAATTAATTGGGACTGCAGGAATGGGACCTTTCTGACACATGCTAATTCTATGTAAAATATATCTGATAATATATTCTGAGGTACAGCCAGTGAGCGTCTGAGCACAATAGTCCAATTGATACCTGAGTAAGTGACTCCCCCCCAAACATCAGATCTCATTTAGGAAACACAGATTGCATTAGCCCAAGAAAAAATAAAAATACAAATCCAGACCATGTGCGTATTGCATATTGTGCTAACACTGTATGATATCAATAAAAAAGACTTGTACTGTACATAGAGTTACTGCTAACGTCATTAGCTTTCAATGAGGTGGTAGGTTTTGTCTCTGCACGTTAGCTCTTGCACATAATGAGAATTTCAATGGCACTACAGCTGCGTGCATACTCAGTTTGTACTGATACAGTATTATGGCAGTTCTCGGTAGACTAAACAATATATATGGAATAGTCCTACATGCAGATCATATTTTCTACTGTGCTTTAATGCTTATAAATGTGTATGTTCAATTATTTACTCCCTGTACTGTAATCTAAGATACCCTGTATTGTTTCCTACTTTGTGAAATATATTTTTATAAATATTGCTGAATTGGTGTGATTTTCTTATGCAGATGAGCAGCCACTGACAATCAGACATAGATTATGTACACTGGGGCACACTCCACCAATTTTACACATGAGAGTCTTTACTCATTATTCACCGCCTGAGAAAATCGTTGTATAGTGTCTGTCTCTGGACGGAGTTTGAGATCTAAAGTTTGAGAAAATGGTGTCATAGTGGTGTCGTCAGGGTTCTCTGGACTTGGAGACTACAAATGTATAAGAGAAAGGCTGTGTTACAAACCTGAAGTGACGAGCAGGCATAGAAGGACCAACAAATTATGCTATTTCTCTGACATTATGGGGAAATGTAGGAAGCGAGTGTTTTGGAGCTTGACCCATGTGGACAAAATGTCATGATACCTTAGCCTCTGCAGCTTTGATTTTTTAAATTGTGTCTTGTGATTCCCTCAACTTTAAGGAAGTACAAAGTTACTGTATATTGACTACCTTTTTTATCTGTTAGCAATGTACCATTCTATTAATTTCTAGGTGTATCTGGGTGTTTGATTTTCTGTTTCTATGTATGTAAAAGGGAAAGCAGAATGTGGCTATACACCAAATAAGTAATTTACAACATTTCATCACAAAATAGCTCCTGGAAAGCCTTGAACAACATAGAATAATATCAGCAAAAGACAGAAAAACACAAAGCACAACTGGACCTCAAAACAACAGGACGGCTGTGCTGACTCTTTCAAAATGCTTCTGGCAGACTTATGTGCCATCAAACAGTGTGATAAAGACAAAAGCAGCTCTGTAGCATTATATTTCTCCAACTGTTATTCACTTAGTCACCTCGAATATTCTGGCCCTGCACTACTTGAATACTATAAAAGTCTGTTTCAATGTCTTTCCTAATGCTGTGGAAAGCAAAAATGGACGTTTAACCCGCTTGACTTAACATTCTATTATTACAGCTTTAGACTCAACCTGCTCCCCCAAAACAGCAACAAGATAGGAAAACACATCAACAGGAAGGGGAAAATGTCAAATGCTTATCATTTTCCCCTTCCAGCAGCTTTCCCTTGGCTTGAAAATGTGTCTGATGTTAAAGGCAACCTTTCATCCCTAAAAGTTGCCATTTTGCTTGTTCAGAAAATATACTGTCTTAAGAATGTGCTTTATCAGTTTGACATTATGAAGTTGGGACAATTCAACTTTTAGAAGGATATAGATGACAGTGCTGTTCAAATAACTTGCAGGATTGAACGATGCGTGGCTCTGTCAGTCTGATTTAATAGCTTTTGAGATATGGTCACAATGAAGGAAATCAATGATAAAATCAACAAGCACTGCAAATGTGGTGCGTATTCTTCTCACGTAGTTTGTCACCATCCAAGACGATATATATCATTCTAAACATTATTTTTTACATTCTGTGTAATTAGAATAATATTAACTAATCTGCTGTCTATCATTATTAATGTGTTATCAAAGGGAAAAAAATAAAGATCTGAATTGTCACTCCCAGCTCAGAGAGTATGTACCCAGGGAGATAAAAGTTTTGCATGTCATATTCATTATATTAATTAGTCTGGGATGTATGGTGGTGTAATAGTGGTGTTGTGTTACAGTAATACTCATCTGTCCCTGTAATTTTTTAAATTTTTTTTATAAGCAACGGAGATTAGATACAATGCAATTTCCCTTTTCTTGCCTTTTATCTTTTTTTTCTGAACATTGTCTCCTCTTTGTTAATCTTGCTGAAAGATTAGACTTTTGTTCAGCTTTATCTGATATTGAGGTTTCTCACAAATAACAAAAGTTTTTGATCGTATCAATTAACGGCTGTGCCTCACTGAACTGAAAAGCTCAAAATCACACAAATCCCCTTGCACACACGCCTATATATAGAGCTTGTAGTACACACTCAGACACACAAACAATTAAGGCAGGGAACTGCTTTACTTGATCATGTTCTTGTTATGAAAACAATATGGATAGAGGTCGCAAAGATTAGATATAATGGATGTCAAAAATAGAAACAGAAATCAGAAATATCAGATGTCTTATCGTCTGATTCCACATTGCATGTACCTTTTCCAAACTTGCCAAAGTGGTGTTGGTGTTTCAGATGCCTTTGCCCTCCGGGATTTGGAAGTGATGTTAAACCTGGATGCTGCTATCTTTGTGCACCTGATCCATTAGTCAAAATCAGCCATGGAACACATTTTACCAACTGATATCTCCCACTTAATGATAGCACAAATTGTTTTCCGGAATGTGCGACCCCGGCAGGTCAGCAGACTCATTTGTAGTCAATCTTCATGCACCCCCACTACTGTGTATGGCTGCAGGACTGACAGAGGTTGCCTAACTAAACAGTAAATCAAATTATCTTCCTACTTTTGTCACGTAATGGGAGTGTCCCTCGGGTGACAACCTTGCACTTGTTGTTCCCTGCTGATATGTGCCAGATTTTGTAAGGAAGGCCTCTGGCTCGTGTGGCATAGAAACTGTAATTACTGTTGTCTGGCAAAGATGCCCTCATTTACAAACAAACTTTGATGCATACAAATTAAAGTCTAAAGAAAAAAGTAATACATGTTGAACAAATAGATAGGCCTTCTACAAGTAAGAGACCAGAGTTTAGTAATATTGCAGTATTTGTATGATTACCCACTTACCTCCATTGGTATCCAGCAGTTCCAGTTTTTTAATTTTTTTGTTTTTTGGATATTCATTTTATTTGTTAATAAAAGCATTAAAATGAACTATAGCAAGTCTGATCCAGAAACAATGTGGCAATTTCTCAGGACCATTCACCAACCTCCCTGTTAACTGTTATGGTACAGTACAGTTGATAAAGTCCTTTTTATTGACATATAACAGGTCATAACAAATCATGGTGCCTATTAGTAAAAAGGAGTAGGTGCATGCAGTGAAAATCAAGTTTGTTTGAAATGTATATGAAAAAATAGAAAGCTAAAAAAATCTGGCTTCACATTAGCACGCACTTTAGGAGGTTATTGAGGAGGTGTATTGAACTTAAACAAAGTTTTTGTAATTTCTATCCTCGATGGCCAGTGGCGATCCTGACATGACTGCAAAGAGTGTCACTGACTGTAACAAGATGTCTGTGTGTTCCGATTTGATTGAGATATGACTCTGAATATAGTATCTGAAAAATATATATGTATATGAAAAATGTTTCCTGAATGCCTGTGGTAAAGAGATCAACATAGTCAACATATTTCTTCCCAAAGTCATACTACATACTAATAGTTAATTTTCAGTGTAACTTTTTAAATATCTCAATGGTGAAAATCTTAATAAATCTTAAAAAACCTCAACAAATGAAGTACAAACTAGGTGAGTGGGACAATATGCACTTCTGTGATTTGTGTCTGTCCCTTTAACGCCCTTGTCATTTTAGTGGCAATTGTTAATACACAATGCATATTCCCAAACGAATTTGCACTAACACTAACAATGACCAAGTTAAACACATAAACAAACATACATATATACATACAACTTTGGGACCCCTGGAGATCTGGGGTCCTTCTTTTGCCTACAAGAAAATGTAGTACAACATATCCCATAGATTTGTGTGTGTCATAGCACTTCTTAAAAAGGTTTTGTATCAGTTAAAACTAGTTCATTAGCCTCAATAAACATGTACATATAACTGTATTAAAAAGCCCTGTGCAATTTCTCTTAGACAAATAGTTTTCTTACCTTCCCTATCTCAATAACAAAGTCCCAAAAGAATTCACAAATAAACCTTTTTTATTTCTTTATTATATGAATTTATTCCCTCATTATGTTTGAACTTATTCAGGCAGTATAACCTTAACTGTAGCTTTTTTAATTAAGTTCCATCAAACAGTGTTTACATATCTAATTTAGTCCACTTTCATCTTGTGAGTTTGCTGCGAAAAAATGTCTGACAACATCACTACAAAAGAAAATCAAAGTAAACACGGTGATCAGGTGCAGCTATATGTAGTGGAGTAAGTGGACTTGTCTAAACAAAGGATAATGTAAATCATCAAAGACTAAAGGAAGCCTGTCTTAAAGTTTGTTTGCAAAGTGGACAAAGAATTTTGGAGCCCATTAACTGGTCTGTACTGGAAAAGAATCACACTAATGGTCTAACCAATCTTGTGTTTTCACCATTGGTCACTGAACTGCCAAACCACATAAGCACCATATGGTCGCAGCTGCTGGTCTAATTCATTCTGCTAGCAGTTTTCAAAGTTTTGTTGACATGAAGGACTACATGGCCAAAGCTAATTCAGCAAACTTTGCCATCCAGTTGAGCTAAAGATAGAAATTTCCTTTCCTCTCACATCCCTTGCTTGATCTATGGCAACCTGTGGTTAAAAAAAGTCATGTTTTCATAATGTAGAAGATAAAATAAGCCAGCTACACCAGAAATCCAAAAGAAGTGTACTAAAATCCATCTGCATGCTGAATCTTTGTCCCAGCATCCTCAGCTGCCAAGAAGTTGGAAATGCAAGTGGTTTGGGGCCAGTAGGAACTTCACTGTTGGCTTTACAACCCTATCCTACAACTGGGAGAAATATTATAGTCATTTTGTTCAGAGGGTAAGAGAATCCCTCTGATTATACGTTTGATTCAACACCACCAATATGTTTTTGTGTTCTAGTTTCAGCGAAGGAGAGGATAGCTGTTGTTTTGATTCATTGGTCGCGGTAACACGTTGGTCCTAATCATGCACCATGGAGTGTATAATTGACCCCCTCTAGCAATTAGCATTAATTAGCACCTCTGTTGGTAGATAGCACAGCCAGCAGAATTGCACCATAACTGTCCTGCCGTTTCTACGGTGCACCGCTGTCTCTGCATCAGCCAAATAACTGCTGGGACCTTAATCAGCTCCTGAGCCAGCCGGTACCCTCACAGCTGCTCATGGGATGAAGGAAGCTTGGCCCTGCTGGACTACAGAGCGACTCTCACAAGCAAATGCATGGTACTGTGTTTGGATAATCTTTGTTTGACATTACTCTGTTGGAAATTATTAAAGCTGGTTACTTTACAGCAACATCATGAGTTTTATTTTTTTTTTCATAGAAACACCCTGAGAACATGATGCTTTATACCGTAATGTGGTTATATTGTGTTATTTCCATCTGAATCCAGTTGTTTAGTACGTTCAGAAATGTAAAATCCAAAATTATATCAATGGACAAAAATATTTTACATGACTAGACACTGCAGTCTAATGGTATATACATACTGCTGGTTCAATAGATGCCAGAAACACACCTTCATCCTTAAATCAGATATAATCAGTAATTTGTATATTAACAATGGATCTCATGACATACAGGGGTCTTTCATGGTGATGCACCCACAGAAATTTATCACTTGACCCATCTAAACTCAAAAAAATCTTTTTAGTTTATTACAGCTCAATATTTCGGCAGGTAGTAAGGTAGCTAAGTACATTTATTGTCACAATATAACAGGTTATATAATGAAACTGAGGTTTGAAACTCCCTTCTGCTACATAGCAGACAATATACATTAATACAGAAGCAAATATAAAAAATGGTAACCAGAAACAAACAATATTCAATGATCGATGGAGCAGTGCTGAGGATGAATTTGAGTTTAGCCTCATAGCTTGGGGCTTTAGTTTTTATTTTGGAAAATGCTTAGTTTTAGTTTAGTTTTTATTAGTTTGAGTTTGTATTAGTTTGTTAGTTTTAGTCTTTGTTGCTGCAGGATGCCAAGCTCAGTTCAGTTTACTTCAGTCAAGTTTAGTTTTTTCACAAAACATCAAAATACAAGCACAATCATAAAAAATAATGCAGATTTGGGAAAAGGGACAGGATTTTAAAACTATCTACACCTTATATAAGCTTCAGATAGCTTATACCATCAGATCATCAGAACAGAACAGACCATCAGAAAAGAACAGAACAACACAAGGAAAAGAAAACCACCAAGACAGTGACTTACTACCTGCAGCCCAAGGTAAACAAAACACATCTCTGTACAGTTCTTATAGTTGTTTTTGTACACATATAACGTTATATATATAAGATAAAGATAAATAACATGTTCAAATCCCACCAACTACGCAGCCAATCCCTACCTGGGTCTCCCCGACTAACTTCCCTTCCCCCTTACATGAGGCTGTCCTCATAACAGCTGTCCCCACCTGCTACGCTGCGGCCAGACGCCGCCCTGACCCTGGGCTTTCAAAAAAGGCCAGGTTCAGCCCGGGGTTGCTTTTGAAAGCAATCATGGCAGGACAGCCACACAAAATGAAGTGCGCCAGCTCTTCACGTGGAGAACAAAAGCATAAAACACCCGTGGCTCACTCACAGTTGCCTGTCAGCTAATCAAAGTGCCCCGCATTGTCACTTCCACCGGCTTCATATCCACCTGAAATGTAGGCCTTGGTCCTATGAAATAAATAAATAACTAAATGAAAACTAAGGACATTTACTCTTTCATTTTAGTTTATTTTAGTTAGTTTTGCAAAACTATAATACAGTTTTAGTTAGTTATCATAGATGTTTTTTCACATCTAGTTTTCTTTATTGTGTTCCTCTTAGTTAACAAGAATAACCTTGGCTCTCTTGTGGTGTGGCTTCCCAGAAGGCAGCAGGGTGAAAAGGCTGTGGCTGGGTGGGTACTGTCCTTTAGTATCCATTTACTCTTTAAAAGCAAAATAAATAAGTTAGTTTACAGTTTATTCATATTCCTTAGCTTCTGACCTATCAAAGGAGACCAGAATTTGCATCTAGGCCTAATGGTTCACGACATTCCTGATTCATTTTAGGTATGTTATTTTAGGCTTTTTCCCTGAAAACAGGTGCCTGCTTCCAAGAGGTTAGGTTAACATGGAACGAGTGTGGGTGACATTCTACTTGAGGGAATGCAAAACGGTAAGCAATGACAAGGTAATTATAAAGCAAAGGCGTCACTTTGTGTTTAAAAGTGGTGGGGACTTTGAAGGGCTCAGAGTAGGGGTGAGACAAAACACTTCCACGTGTCCACGAGACACGATAATGCTCAATATGCGAGTCACGAGAACAAGAAAACAAGATACTCCAATGCTATTTGAAATATTTATAGATGAAATAGGCAATTCAATGGGGGAGGGGCTCCCCCAGAAGATTTTCTGCAGCAATTTATGTTGGAAATGTTTTTGTTTATATGAAGGGAAATCAGAATATAAAAATATTATTGAATAGAATGTACAAGGCAGATTTGTTCCTTCTATATTTACAGTGCATTTCATGTTTCCCGTTGTGCAAGAAAACCTTTCTCATAGAATCTTTAATTGTTTTTAACATTGTTGCAAGCTAATTTTCAGAAAACGTTTAACAAATGCTTTCAAAAGGTTGTGGGTAAATAACACTGATGTTATAAAGTAATGAGGCTTTCCACTATAGTACAGTATGATGCACCACTTTAAGGGGACCCACCTGTACATAGGCTAATAAGGAAGTAATGAGAAGTTATCAAATTTAAACAAGAGTTATAATAAGGGGGTAATAAGAACTAAAAAAATACAATCTACATCAATGTGTGCATGCAACAAAGTGTCAATAAACTCTTGGGCTGAAAAATGAATCCAACATGGAAGGGCCAAATACAGCAGTTTATCGAATGCCTACCGGAGGCTGCCTCCAAAACTAAGACAATTTGGTCCATACTGAAATATCTCAGCTACCAGAGAAATTATCTTGTAATTCTGTATGAACATTCATGGTCACCAGAGGATGAATTCTACTGACTTTTCCTCCAGCTCCACCATTGTTTTGACATTTTTGTATTTCTATTTAAATGACAAAAACTATTGGAAGGATTGCCATGAAAAGTATGTTTGGTGCTTAGAGGATGAGTCCTAAAGATTTGGGGAGCAAAGCATTAAGCTCAAAGCACCAGTGTAGTTCAGTACAACCACAGCTGACTTATGTTGTTCCTTAACAAATTACCTTACTTCTTACCTAAACATCCTATGGATGCATACATTTTTAAAAAGGACTATGAACTACCAAGTTAAATCTTTCTTTACATGCGAAATCTTACATACTAAATTGTAGAAGCTATTTTCACAGGCTTAATGTATATATTGACCTTCCCTCAGTTGTAATCCTGTTGGTTAAAAGCTAATAGTCTTTCCCCCCAAATGTATTATTCATCCTGAGAGATGTTTTGATGTGGGAAATGAAAGAGTTGGCAGGCCTCTCTGTCCAAAGCCTCAGGAAAAAAGAGATGACTGGAACTAAACTCCAGCTGGGTTATGTTAAAAACAATCAATACTATTAAATTCAAATCAAAGTCTCCAAATCCAAAGGACTATGCACAGGTGTATGGGCAGATGATAAATTCATTGTTTCTTTCTCTATTTCAGTCTTTCACCCTCACATAAACAAAGCCATCACAGATCCATCCACTCAAATTATGTTTTATTTAAGCTATTTACTTTTAACATTGCAGCTTGTAATGTAATCCACATCACCAATCCAATGTATGGTTTCAAGGAGCACATCAGCTCCTGGTTGTGAGCTCTTGTAGAGATGCTGTCTCTCCTGCCATCACCTTTGATCGTGATATACATATTTCATGACCAATGTAATGTCAATGAGTCCTAGACTAATCCACCTCGGAGCCAGGGGGAGCTCACCCAATGATAAGGGTGAGTGAACTCAAACAGACTGAGATAAATATTGTATTTTACGAGAAGGCGAGAGACACGACAGGGCTGAGGGACGCAGAGTCAGTCGGAGGTGAGATACCATGAAGGATAGCCAGAGAGAGAAGTATTTAGAAAAGGAGAGAATGAAGGAGACAGAGGGATAGCAGGTGGATAAAAATGAATGGGGGTAAAGGTTATTTCAGGCCAAATGTAGCTGTCCAGAGACACTGAATGCTGGTTGAGCTGAATGTCTTTCAAATCTTTCCTTGCTATGTTGACCCTGACAGGATACAGTATTCAGGTCACCAGTTGAGACATGCAACATTAAAATCAGTTAATTTCCTCAAACAACCCTGAATTGATGAAACAGATTGAAAGTTCAAAATTTTTACTTGAATCTTTTATAACCACTGCATGTTTTAATCATTACAAATATGTTCTCACCCCGGGATCATTTATTTTCCAATATGGCCGTTGGTAGACAGATCTAAAGACACCCTGGTGAGCCTGCAAATGGTTGATACCTACCACGCAACAGAACAGCAGGGGAGCACAGGAACTGAAACGGCTGCCAGATATATAACTCATTCACAGAGAGATAGAACATATGAGCCATACTAATTTACCAGACATATAGGTTTCCTTTTTTTCTCCTTCCTTTCTTTAGCAGACCCCACCCCCCCCAGTAGCTAGAACTCGGAAAGAAAAAAAAACACTTCAGTTACACATTCCCATGGAAAAAAGTGTTTGGAAAAGTGTTTGATTCTTGGAAGCTTTTGATACAGATGATTTTCGCCTCAAAGCGCCTTGTCCCAGCCCTCCGCACAGGCTCTTTGGAAGTGATGTGACACAGGATAAATGATTATGGTGTCCTCCATCCCCTCCGGCAGTGAAGTGAAGAGGTTATGTGTTAATACAGGAAGAGAGGTTGTATTTTATGTCCAATGATTAGCCTTCTTAGACCTAATTATGTCCCTGCGGACAACGACACTCCTCCTCCTCTTTGCTCAAAACCGGTTCCTCTTCTCTCCTCTTTCCTCTCATTTCTGTTCCTGTGCCTTTCCTCCTCCTTTCTTACTCTATTCCCCCAGCTCCAGGATCTTTCTTTCTCTCTCTCTTCAGGTAATCGACACTAGATTCCCTTTTCTTTCAACATAAGCAGCAAGCATTCACAGACCCTTTTCCATAAGTAACCCGAGTCAGTCCACAGTGTTGTGTGTGTGAGAGAGTAAAAGAGCGGTAAGGATATGCAGACAAGAAAAGGAAAAAAGAAAGACGAAAAGATTGACATGAAGAGAGAAAGAAATGATTTCCACTACATTGAAACCCTCCTCCCTTGATTGTGCATCAATCCCTGGCTATCTCTCAGCAGATTGAAATAAAGGGAACCCGATTCCACCTCAGTCTGAAATATGAATGAAACATGCTCTCTGCTTTAGAGTTCAAGGCTGCAATAAAGCCACACAGGCCCCTCTAAACGTCTAGAAGTGGGGCTCCCACTGAACAGATGCCAATTTGGCATTTGGTGTGGTGGTGATCATGGAGTATAAACATGACACCTCTGTGGTGATAAACCTTGTTCTTGGTTTCTGAAAGTTGAAAAGATTCATCCAGTTTTTTTGACGTCAGATTTAAAATCTTTAATCTATTTGAAAACAAATCTAACATTAAAACTGCAAACAGCGTTGAACGGGCCCTTAGACCGTCGCGTGCGTCTTGGGCTGCTGGAGGTTGGCTGACGTGGCTCTGAATTTTTACAGGCTTTGGTCGCTGCAAGAAGTAATTAAACATTACTTCCTGTGTCACTCCCATACGTCCCAATACATCAAGTGGTTTACTTCATGTTGCCAGTAGGTGACGCAACGACTGTGCCCCCTAATTGGCATGTAGATGTCCTCAGGCCGGTGGTATTATTAAGCATGTGAAGTTTGGGGCAGTTACAATAATTTCCTCTTTCATGGTTAATCATGGAAAGTATGGAGCCTGTATATGAATCAAATCTTAATGGCTGACTTTATGTAGGGTTTAGGGTTTAGTGTTTTTGTGTGTCTTGAGATGATACAGTATATCTGCCATCTGAAAGTTTGTAGGGGACACTATGCAGCCATTTTGCCACACCCAGTGCTTTAAGTGGGAAAAAAAGGTGCCAGTATTGCATGCTTTCTTTTTAACAAAAGCTTTCAAAAAGCGATGGAGTCATTGTGATTCTGACCTGTCCCCAGCGTCCCCAGTGTAAATGACACGTATCTGTCAATACCTTTAAATGTCCCTCCCCATCCAGGATGTGATTGGTTGGTTCACAACAAGTGACACTGACGAGCTACTTTCAGCACACTGCTACTTGAAAGGCACACAAGCTTCTTTTCTCCCTTGTCTCTATATATGGAGAGAACAGAGGAGAGTACTGGCATTTTGGGAGAAGACCCACTATGCAAGAAAATGTCCCGGTAAGCCAAAGAGTAAAATGTCGAAGTGACGGTACTGCGTACCGGAATGTACTACCCCACTTCAAGCACTGGCCATGCCCATGCGACACATGACATTTTCGCTACTTCTGACGGGAGTTTTTCAGCATCTTTCGTCCACCAAAAAATGTGATTTATGTGAGAGAAAAATTACTTCTTGCATTTCAGTAGGGTCCTTGCATGTTTGATGCTGGGGCCCTAATTAATTGAAACACTTAACATGATGCCACAGCAAAATGCAGCTTTTGAGAGCTGCTTCTGTGGCCTCAGTCAGAAAACCCTTCATCTTTTAAAAGTCACATTCACATCTTCTCTGCATCAGCGATTATGCTTTGGGCCAACAGCCAGCCAGAACATTCAGCGCCAATGCAGTTATTTTAGTGTGAACATCATAGGTGAATACAGTAGATGTTTTCCAGTGTGGTTTCTGTTTCATCAACTTCAGCACCAGCATCATTGGCTTTACTGTTCTATCTTATGTTGTACTATTATATTAATATTGTATTGGTCAGGATAATTAATTATTTATTCATGACCATTTTGTATCCTATGGTTTTTAGTACACCTTCAGGTTATAATTCTTATTATATCTCAAAATATTTTCAGCAATAGCCATGGATACATGGGTTTGTATCTATACATACTTCCGGTTTCATCAGCTCAAATTAATTTCCTTTCATGACTCTACATTTATTCAGTTCATCTGTGAATAAGAAGAAGTATAACTTTAACCGTGCAATCATTAGTTTAGTTGTTACAGTTTACAGTGGGGATATTGCAGAAATAACCAAATGGAAAGAAAATCAGTAAAAATGTGAATGCTGATTAAAACTTTTTTCCCAGATAAACAATGATGTTGCTGGGCCGGCTTCAGTTTCTTCTACTGCACCCCGCCGTTACATTCCTTTGCTCCACCAGAAAGACAAAAACATAAAGAATAAGAAGGCAAACAAAAACACCACATAGTGTGTGTGGACAGATGAAATAAATAAATGCCATCTAATATAGAAGAAAGTGTTAATTATCAGGTACCAATGCTACAAAGGTACCAAGTTTTTTTGTATATATTATATCACTTAGAACATTTGCATAATGGGAACATTTGATGAAATTGTTCCCTCAATGTTTTCCCTCAATGTTTTGGATGTTTCCTTACATTGTTCCCAACATTTAGAACATAGACCTAAACGTGTAGTGATGTGGATTTCAGCACCTTTCAGTACCCTGACACCAATAGTATGACATGAAACTGTAATGATTGCAGTTTAATTGCTCTTTAGAAGAAATCTGATGAATCCCTTGATTTGTCCAAAGCTCGGGAAGAAAAGACAAACTCCAGCAAATGCTGATTTCCGACTGAATTACAATGTTCATCACTGTGATCACTGCACAAGGGTAAGTGATACATAAGAAAGCACGAGTTTAGCTTCACATTTAAATTTTAATTGTGTTCTTCAAGGTCTAAATGGTACACTCTCTCTAAATGCAGCTCTGGGAGTATGTGGCGGGTGGAAGTACTAACTGATTACTTAGATGACTGCAGAATGTCCCATGAATGTGTGCGCCAGGCGGCAGAGCAGAACTGAAGTGAGCGACCACTGATTGGCTAAGTGTGCAAAGTGCTTCTGTCTCTGCAGTGTGCTACTCTCTAGCCACACTACTTTTCAGAACAGAATCAGTTTCCATGTTGTCCTGTGCAGAATTTATATGTGTTTCAAAGGCCTAGTGTGATTTTTTTTTTGTCAAGTACTATTATTAGAATCGACATAAAGTGATAATTTGGAGCATGTTTCTTATGAGTTTGCATCTGCAGTAGTCATTACCACTGCTGACCAAGAAAAAATCCAACATTCTCACTTATCTTTCTAGGATATTATTTTGCCTTATAAGGCCTTCAAGAGAAAAAAGCCAGACCCTCCCCAGGGTTATTAATATTTGCCTTGACTTAGAAAGAAAGATCCACATATACTATTATTACTATATAGTTTATTGTTCTACTAGCTATCTTGTAAAGTGTAAAATAAAGCCCCTGCATACAGATATTGTTTTCTATTTGTCAGAAAGCACCTTAATGGTCCATGGCATGCACAAAAGGTATTTTACATGTAGCTATCGTTACGTACATATGACATATTTTTAGAAAAATCTAAACTAAAATCTGGGATAATATTTACATAAAATCCCTCCCCCCTAAAAAAACGATGCTTTTTCTAATCCTTGTCTAATAATGTTTTTACAGTCCCTTAGCGAGTTCTGCAAAACACATGAATGAAGAAAAATTGACACATTAACCCTATTATTATTAATAATTATTGCATACTCAATATGTCAATGTTTAATAATTACATTGTGCTAGCTTGATACACTATAACTTCAATAGTTTTTTTCTGGCAGTTTGTATTTGCCATAACATAAATGATAGTGACATGATAGATATCAAGAGTATTTAGTCTTAATTTTCCACAGCACAAAAAAACAGTGATTATTAATATTTCTTTGTAAGAAATCTCTGAATGTATTTATGCTTTCTCTCTCTTTCTGCTCTCCTCTGCTGTCTCTAATTAAATGGGGTGAAACAGCCGTGTGTTTCACTTTTATGTGTTTCAATTTTGTCAGCAAGTTTCCCCATAATGCACCATCTGAATTTCAAATGATAAATGAAAATCTTGCTCTTAGTGAAGTAATTCCATTAAAGGTCCACATTAAGGAAATAAAGACAAAAACCTACAGTATATAATTACATTTTCTGTGTTTGGTTTCTCATAGGGACCACAGTGGATTAGACCATCTATCGAAGTTACTAATATTTAAGTGCCTCATCTTCCCTGAAAACCACATTACTCTGTGCATAAATGAAACACTTGCATTGGGCCATTCCTCGAAAATGTATTTCCTTTTTGCTTTACTTAGCCCGCATGAATTAGATATTTGGAATTTATTTCCATAATAACCAAATCACTGTCTGTACTCAACATCTTGTTGTTTCTATCCAAAGTTAACAGGCTTACCAGCTTTGAAGAAGTAAGGTTTTTATGGTTCCAACCTAACAAACAACCTCTCCATCACTCAAGATTGATGAAGCCCACAGTGCATGTTTAAATAATGTGTAAGACATGACAAAGGCCACTGCCAGGGGTTATTTTGCTTGCTCCTGGCATGTGTTTGGCTGCAGCGATGGCAGCCTTAACAGGGATATGGATCCCGGCCTGGGGAGATGTCTCAGCCTTGCTGTGGGATCATTATTCCGATGGACAAAGCCTCAGTTATAAATAGGTTCATGGAGTTCTTGGGCGGCACACTCTTTGTTTTCAGACCGACCGTCCCTATTTGTCTTATTGATCTGAATATGTGTGGCCACAAAGCTGCTGTTAGGAGGCACGGGTGAAAAGATAGTGTGGTGCTGTTTTTACTTCCAGTCTGAAACGCTCTATGCGTATAGGTGCTCTATGTCAAATTAATTTAGTCTATTATTTTACTAATTGTCCTTAAAGCTGCATGAATCGATATTTTGTACTATCAATAATGAGTATGAGTATGTATGTGTTTGACTTTGGAGCTTTTTGCAGCTCTATGAAGCACTTTAGCTTCTTTTAGCACGTTGTTTGGACATTTTTTGGCCTGCAAACTCAGCTCTCATCGACCCTGTTTCTAGTCTCAGCAAGAGGCAGTTTTTAGCAAAAAAGCACTGATAAATCAATGTACACTGCCTGCCCAGCACCAAACGGCAGACTGACACAGTTAGCGACTTGCTGAACACAGCAAGCAGAATTGCCATATATTTCCCTTAGAAGAAGAAGAAGAGACCATCAACAGAGCTAAAATACAGAGAAAATTGGACTTTGTCATGAAATGGACATGAATCATAGTCCTGACAGTTGGAAAAACAACTATTTGCTTAACTGCTTACATGTGAGTATGATGCAACTCTACTGGACACAGTTTTACAACAACCAGACAGTCTAAAGAAATATTGATTGATATTTTTGGCTCCTTGGGGGAATCAGAACAACAAGAAAACATTTACATGTTATCATTTTATTAATGAATTGATTTAAGTCATGTTTCTAGTTAACCTACAAGTATTAAATCTCCTTTTAGCTCTGGTTTGCTTTGGGTCATGCATTGATCAATTAAAATTGCAATATAAATTGTTTCTATATTAACAATGATTAGTTGTTTTATTATTCATTTATTATTATTATTATTATTATTAGTAGTAGTAGTAGTAGTAGTAGTAGTAGTAGTAGTTGACGATGGATGGATGGATGGATTATTATTATTATTTCTTCAAACACACTTTATTTGGTAGACCTATACAATCCAAAACAACACATCTGCCAGAAATTCTTTAGGGACATTATAATGTTCTAATGCTGTCAGAAAGGTGTTAATTAAATTGCGTTTATAATTGTGGTCTTAGTTAGTGGTGGTGTTGTACTAGATTGTGTTATACTGACATTTTGAACATGATAAGGTGTGTAAGGTGTGTATATGAAGGTAATAAAAACAAAGCTATATTTTAAACAATGTGCAAGAACTCATCCAAGCCTGTAATATGACTGAATTACCATGTAATTTCCCTTCAGTCAAATACGTCAGGTTGCCTTATCTCTTATGGAATAAATTCAATGAGAAAAATCAATATAATTTAAAAAAACACCAGGGTGCACGCTATAGTACGTAAAATTACCATCTGCCAAATGTTACGGCTCTATCCAGTTCTGAACAAATTTTTCCATTTTCTGTTCCATCGGTGCTTTTCTCCAAACATTCCATTTAAAAAACAGCTATGATCTGGATTTAGTACAAACAACATGCTTGATGAACAGTTAAGACGCTGGGCTTACACCCGTAAGCCACCCTGTGATGTGACATGCTCTAGAGCTGAGGGGAACTGGAAAGTCAGGTGATAATTCTCTGTTGGTTCATCCCTGCAAGTCTTCCCCCTCTCAGTCATTTGATTACTTTTTAAATAAAATATTGATTTGGGACACCTTAAATGCTTAGACACTTTTTCACAATCACTAGTGTATATTGTGCATTATTTAAAGTTAACCACAGTGTGCACTTTAAATGTCTATATGATTGTGCACAGCTACTTTGCTCAGTTTTGACCTACTGTACTTACGTACAGTAGATAACTACGTACTTACGTAGTTATGTACTGCACATATGCAGTTTTATGATGAAAGGGATGATGAGACAACACTTACATACAAACGCAGCTTTAAAACTTGGAGACATTTCTGAAAAATTGACTTCTTACTCTTCTACCAATGTGTACAAGAGGAGGTAATTTCTGCTGCGCTGCATGGTCTCAGTGAGGGCTGAAATCACAGATGTGCTCTACAGGGCTCCACATTGTTACACCAGCGTCAGCAACTTTCCCTACCACCTAGCATATGTGAAAACTCAGCCTGGAATGCATCCATGAGAAAGAAAGCAAAGGAAGCTTTGCTGACCCCAGACAAAATCAAATGGAGGGAGGTGAGGGATGAAGAGGAGGATGGAGAATGGAGAGCACTGTGATGTGTGTGTGGGTGTACATTTTCAGAGGATTAAAATGTCACTGTAAAACTTTTATGATTCTCTGTCTATTGAGACAACAACCACATTACTGTCTACTACTCTACTACCCAATTTCCACATGATCACACACTGAGGGTAGCATTTAGTGCAGACCACAGTTTAAGAGAAAATAAAGAAACATATAATGGTAACTGGCAAATGTATACATCTGTGTGGTTTGTCTGCAAATCCAACATGAGCTATAAAGATGATTTAATAAATGAAAAAATGATTGTCATTCAACCTGTACTGCAAGAATATGGCCCAGGAGAATATTTTTACTTTGCCATTTATATGTCTGAATGTTTACAATTAGAAACTGCTGTAATTCTAGCATTATCCAAACAAAGAAACCAAGCTGTCCATGCTAAAGAAGTGCTCTGCTGAAAGTAGTGATTCTCGTCTAGTGCAGACTGGCCACTGGGAGTGCCAGGAGTTCCCCTTCGAGGAGAACTCGAACTGCGTCGGTGACGACACTATGGGAACGCCTCTAGGCGTGGCAGGGCTGAATGTGAATGAAAACTACTCCA
>JAPMOB010104047.1:0-10548 GCA_029875015.1 Lepomis gibbosus
AAGTCCAATTTGAGGCACAGATTTGTATCTTGAACATATTCTGTCAGTTCAGTAAAAAAACATTTTGTAATTAACAAAAGTATTTTACACCAAATAAATACTGGTTGACTATTTTATCTCAGAGTAGAGATTGTACAGTACCCTGAACAAGCAGTTCATCCTCACTGTTATAGTGCACTTTAACCCCCCCACGCACGCACGCACGCACACACACACACACACACACACACACACACACACACACACAATGGTATTTTATTATCTGTCTTTTAGTCTGTTTTGGATTTTCTTCTTTGTATTTTCATAAGGCTTGAAATAGGCCACACCAAATCCCCACTAATGGCTGACTCGTAACACAGCTCTTCTAAGGAACAGGTTATTATTCACACATTCAGACAAGACTGACCACTGTAACAACTTGGTCTAGAAAGGTCCCTAAAGACGTCTTTGCATGTTTTTTTGTCCGCAATGAATGCCGAAAATTGCTCACAGTGAACAATGGTGCATTTGTGAACTGGATATTCAAAAAAGTATGCTGTTACATCATGTCATATTTCATACGTCAGGGGTGTTGAATTTGTTATAAGGTTTTTGTAAGATGTCTGTTTTTATAGATGGAGAATGTTGCAATAATGGAAATGGTCAAACATGTTTAATTTTGCTGTCATGAAAGTCAGTCTCTGAGACTAATAAGATCTTTTTTTTATTACATGATGCTTTGTGCGTGACAAGCCTATATGGTATTGTGAGATGTACATGTTGTGTATCTATACTGAGCAAATAAATGTAATGTATTCAATGTATTCAAAATTCCTTGTTGTAATTACTTTGCTGCGAACAGTTACATGGATTTCTAATGTCTATGTTTCATTAGTAAGTGATGACAGATATTACTAAAAAAATACACACTTTTACATGGTTATATTTAGTGCGGTGGAAGCCTTGGCCAAGATCAAGTTGCATAGTTGATAATAGTTGATCATTTGCTGTGTTAACATGCTGTAAATGGACTCCAATACAGCAGCACCATATTTGTGCAAGCAGTTGGTCTGCTGAATTTGCATGCTGGCAAAGCTGCAGTGGGAAATGTTAGTAGACTCAATTGGAAAATAATACCATAAGAGAAGGCAGGCCATTTGAGTTTTGGCAGTGCGTGCAGTATTGTTATTTATATTTCTTCTTCCTCTGTCTGACATCTCTGTTCTGGTCCGATACATATTTTGCCCTCCATGTGCCGTAGCAATATACCAGTGTGCAAACGGCACAAAAAGTAGGGCATGAGACAGATGATTAAGATTTAATGATAGATGATGCTAAGGTGAGGAAACAGCGCTATGGTAGGTTGAGCATGTGCTCTGTTGGGTACAGATTATTGTAAAGGAAAGACTGAAAGAATCACTGAGTATGACTGAGTAGAATTTGCTTTATTAAAAAAGGAATAAAAATTGCAGTTGTCTACTTCTGTATTTGTTATGAAAACATCTGTCAAGGCTCTACTAATTAATTTCCAAACATTACAGTTACTGCAAAGTGTAGCCCTCAGGGTTGTTTTTATTTTGGGGAGCAAGGTTTGTATCAGGTCTGATAAATATCATTTTATGTTCTCATGGCATCTCAGCAGGGTCCTTAAGGAGCAGAGAAAGAATAATAGAATGACATGTCCGCTATTGTGTTGAGTCAGAGAAAATCAGGGACATAAACAATAGAGGGCTAGCTACTCAGCCTTCCCACGGAAGCCCTCCTCCGGTACTTTATTCCTGGATTTAGACTCACAAAATGTGTTTTATTCCTTGATTTCCATTCCATTTCTTATAGATATATAGATGGAGCTGTTTGATGTCCCTTGTCACTGACAGTAGACAGAGTTTGTTAGCGTACTTCAACAGAAATAAGCTTTTTACACAACTTTTTTTTTTTTACTAAATATGTAGTTTAATGTAGTTGAATTTATGCTTATTTTGTCGGACACACACTGTTGACATTCTGAAGCCTGGCTAGCAGGAACACATTTAACAGTGCTTTGGCAAAGCCATTACAGACAAAGTTTGATATTTTCTGGAAACACACTTATTCACTTCCTTGCCGGGAGTCAGATGAGAAGATCGATACCACTCTCATGCCCCTGTGATAAGTATGGAGCTAGTGCGATTAGCCTAGCCCAGCATAAATGCTGGAAATGGGGAAGCAGCTAGCCTGGTTCTGTCACAATTTGGCTACCAGCACATCTAAAATTAGAGATGTACCAATCTGACTCTTTCAATCCTGATACCAATACATGGGCTTACCCGGCCGATACAGGTTGCCAATCGGATACCAGTTAAACAAGCTGTATTCCTCACTGTGAGGAAAAGATTGGGACTCATTCTTTTATGTGTAAGGCAGCATCAGGCTTAACTAAAGACTTTGTTTATGCCCTTTTTTTGCACATGGATTAAGCAAATGAGATTTAAAAAAGTATTAAATAACAAACTTTAGAGGTTTTGTTGGACAAACCAGGCTAGATGTTTTCCCCTGCTTCCAGTCATTATGCTAAGCTAGGCTAACCGCCCCTAGGCTCTTCTTACATTAGTGTAATATTGAAATTCTCATCTAACTCAAGCAAGAAAGTGAGTGTGAGTATCACTTACAGCTACCTTTACATTTATGTTGTCACTCTTGTCTTTCATTGTCTCCTTTATACATTTACATAGAGATACACTATCAGTAGCATTGTCTTTCTCCTCCCTCTCTTTTTGTCTTTCTATATCGCTTGAACTTGCTCTCACACTTCCATTCACTTCAACAACACACCGGATGTGTTTTTTCTCCTCTCTCACGCTACCCTCATTACAAACCTTACTTTAACTGAATAGACAGACAGACAGAAAGGAAGCTAATTGGCCATTATGTCAGAGGTCTTTGTACACGCTCTCAGCACTTAGGATAAGTATGGCTAAGTGGTGCTTGTATAAACATGGATCCTTATCATTCACTGAGAGACTGTAGTCCAGTATAATGGGCCCTTCACACTGGACGCAGTAACTTCAACCCTGTGCTTTAAAATCCATTGATACCAATGGCTTTCGCTGTGGATGAACAGATTTCTGTGTGCAGTGGGCTTGTGGCTAAAGTTCCACTTTGTTGACGTTTACTGATGTGTTTTATGGTGAAGCCCCTCCATGTCTGTTTGGAAAAAGCGGAGTAACCAGCCAGGAACAGAATATTCAAGTGAAATCATTCCGTGTTAGAAGTTAAATTAGTGTAATTTATAGGACTGCAACTTACAAGTAGTTTTATTATTGATTAATCTGCTAATAATTCAATAAAACGATTTATCATTGGTCTATGAAATGTAAATGTAGACCCCAACATTGATTGATAAATGACAGAAAAGACAAAATTATGATCAAAATTGCCGCTTATTATTTTTCTGTTGATCGGCTCATCTGTTAATCAACTAATAGTTTCAGCTCTAATAAATTAGAACTGTACAGAGTCTGTGTTAGCAACCAAGCGTGTACATAACAACTGAGGAACAGATCCTAGATTATCTGACCAGAACAATAAACATTACTCAAACTTCCCTAAGCATCTAGTCAAGTTGGCTGTGCCTACACACACACTTATACAAAGTAACTATGACTTAAAGGGTGTGGTGGAAGTTGTGGAATGGATTTTTTAAAAAGCCCCCTGTTGTTGGACTCTGGTCCCCATTAGCTGACTTTGTTTAAGTATCCCTTTCTTCCTGCATTTATTCTTATACTTGCATTATTTTTGTTTCACTCTCTTCCTCTGTGGAAGTTGGAACCGAAACCTTGGGAAAAAGGAGATGGAGGAACTTGATGGGTCCAATAACAGAGAAACCGAGAAGGTATTATTAGCTACAAAGAGAACAAGAGAGATTTGTTGATCAACATTTGAGATTTCTCAGGGAGATATATTGCTATTTCTCATCTACTTTGACCATGGGTTTGCTGGGTGGTTTTGCTAGTTGAGATTTTAAGCACCTGAAAGGATTAATGTTAAGCTCCAGTTCTGCAAAAGTGCCTTTGAGCAAGGCATTTTTGCAGAAAAACTCAGTGTGTAGTGGAAACGTTTCCTACATGGATCAATGGAGTATCACATTAATTTGCTCACTGAACATGAACTTGGGGAGGCATTGTTGTTACTTTCTGCTGACTGAACGGAAACCCTTCTTTCTTTCGGGCTGTCTCATTATCCACTGATCCCAGCTACCAGATTTCTGCCGACAAAGTTAAATGGAAGCCCCATTTTTGTAGTACGACACCCAACATACAGGCAAACTTCAGAGCCACTTCGCCTCTAAATACTGTATGAAGATATCTTTTAAATGTGTATTTGATTTATCATGTGATGGCCAGGGTGTCTTAGAGGAGCATTACTTATTTAGAGGCTGTTTGTTCCAAATATACTGATCATCAATAATGAAATGAGGGGTAATTAATTTAGCTAGTTTACACTCTGGTGTGTGTTTGGTATTTTCACTTTGTGGTGCTCTGTAATCACAGCAGAAGCATATCCCAGAGAAGTATGTTGCCCCAGGCTTTTGTATATACTGTATGCAGGTGGGGTTGCTAGCCTCTGTACTTGTGTCAGTGTACCCTGACCTTAAACAATCTCCTCTGACCTTGTGCCCTCATATTTTTTTGTATTAGCCATGCTAGTGGCTTAGCTCGGTGGATGGCAAGGCATTTTTGTTGGTGGGTCAGGTCACTGTTTTCATCCACACTGAAATTTCACAACAACTACTTGATGAAGTGTACAAACATTAATTTCTTGTTCAGGATGAATTGCAATCTTTCTGATGATCACTCAAATCACATATGTTAATTTGTCCAGTACTTTGGTCTTTGATCAAATTCCTGCAAACAAATGACATTCCCATCAGCCTCAGCTGTATCTTGTGTAAGATGGCACACATTATTAACATTATACCTGCTTAGCATCAGCATGTCATTGTGAGCATGTTAGCATGCTGACGTTAGCATTTAGCTCAAAGCATCGTTAATGCATTAGTACAGTCTCGCAAAGCTTCTGGTGCATACATTTTAATTCACACCTCCACTCGTCTCCTGCTCTCTAGCCTAGTCATTTGTTCATCCCGCTCTGACATAAAATGTCCTGAGGGCTGATTTGCTCTGTTACAGTTTGGTGATGGTAGATGGTCTGACAATGAAAGCCAAACACCCTATTATCAGCTTGGGCTTGTACAGTACAGTATTTCAGTTTCACTGTCTTAATCTTCAGTGTATAAGAGACCAGGTAAAAGGAATCTCTTTGTCTTTGTGCTATGTTAAGTATTTGGACAGTTTTCCTTTCCTCTGTTATTTTCATTTTATTTGTCACAGCTGTGTAATTACTGTTAGCAACTATTGTTTGCATTATTTTCCAAGCTTTGGCAAGATATGAATTACTTGTCTTGTTCTAAATAGATTAAAATTTGACCTGAAACGAACAGAGACAGACAAAAAGAGAGTCGTGGAGAAGTGTACAGTCTGTACTGGAGAAGAGAACACTCTGTGCTACCAGTCATTCATCCTGGCCCTTACTGATGGTCACCACATGATGAGGAACACTGACCACTGCTGGGCCTCTGTGGAATTTCTTCTCAGTATTTGTCTAATAAAACTTCCTGTGCATTCTGAAGTGACTGAATCTCCTTCTCGGTCACACACCATGTTCACTTCTTTTCATCCGTCTTGACCTTTTTTTTATGCCCCCATCCCCCTTGTCTCCTCCTCAGGAGTCCCCTCAGGACAGTGCCATCACCAGGGACATTAACAGGACATTCCCAGCTCATGACTACTTCAAAGACACTGGAGGAGACGGGCAAGACTCCCTCTACAAGATCTGCAAGGTGGGACACACACGCAAGAGGGTTGTTTAAACTACACCTTTAAAGTCAAGAGCATTATGGAGCCAGTGAAAATTAAAAATGGTTCAGCGCACAAAGCTTCATCAACAGCTTTAGCCGATTGTGTGTTGCAAGAGGTGTAAGCGTTTTATGCTATAGAACAACTGCAGAAACAAATTTTTAGAGTGGATTCCCTTCCTCTGGTCTCCTCTCTGTCCCGCATGGTCTGCATTAATAATTTAATTTACATGCAAAACCCATAAATTCATATGCATCTTTAGTGAAACTTGCCAGTTTATTTATTTAACAGACTTGCTTTGCAACCTTGATAGGGAATTTTTAGTCCACACAATATCTGACTTGCAAAAATAAATTTATAAGCTGGCAATGTTTCGGTAGTAGACCTTCATCAGGCAGATGCCTGATTTGCTGCACAAGTTAGTGTGCGGGAGTTTCTTTGCAGTTAACATAAATAAAGGTAAAAATATAGAAATGGTGAATAAACAGATGTGCAACTATGTGCATTACTCCTGGTGTTTCCCCTCATACTGTGTAATTACTGTGTAAATGACTTGCTTTACTGTAGGTCTGATGATAAAGTTTATAGAGCAGTAGCAAGAGTTGTCAAAGCTAAAGGTAACCGATCATTAATTACCTGAACAGCAACTTCTGGGTGGTTCAGCAAGTTCAAGGTCTGTCTAGAAAAGCAACATAAGTTTCAAATCGAACAAACAAACACACATACTCTAGTATAATCCATCCTCCTGCACAGTTGACACACCGGCATGCACATACACACCTGGCAACTTGCCACAAAATACTTGATCATGAAGTGCCAGTTCTTTCTTTCTCATGAGAATCAACATGTGTATACAGTTGAGATAGACAGACACCTTATCGTTCCATAATTTCACGAGTGGTGATCTTCCTGCAGTTTGCTCACAATATATATATATATATATATATTTATGTTTTTTTTGTTTTCATTTCATATATTATGTATAACTCAGGTGAATGCATCCATCTCTTCTCAGACAAACACCTCCTCAGGTCTGTTTGAATAATTCAGTTGGCCCTCCCTTTCCTCCGTGTGCAGATTGATCCACACTTTGTTTGATGTGCACTCGTTATTTGTGTTTCTAGCTCAGTAGGCCACTACAGCATATTTTACAAACTCTCTCCCTTGCTCCCTCCCCTCATATTTACCATTCCCTCTATACTAACATCTCTCTTACGCTTTCCTTTCTCTCTCCTTGTCCTTCCTCTCTACTCATTTTTCCTGTTCCGCCTTCCCTCAGCTAACTCTTTACTTTACTACTGTTACACTAGTAACGGGGCACTTCATGATAAAGTCAGGTGTGTTTGACATACAACATACATTGCAACAACTTCTAAAAAGGTAAAAAATAACTAGACATTTCTCTGAACAGCTTGTACAACTTCAGGCTAAATATTTAGTTTTTGATCCCAGCTGTGGGATCAAAAACTACTAAATATTTATACACATTTTGACTGATAGAATGATGACTGAACAATGGTAGTCTCTTTTTTTGTGTGTGTAATTTTTCAACTAAACTTAAATTCTTCTTGTGTTTATTTTAAAGCTGAGCCTTATAGTGTAGCTTGAGCCATGTGGACATCTTTCTCACCAACTGTCAAATACAAGTTCACTATTTACTGACACCGAACTTGCCATGGCCTAGTTGGCCAACTCCAAATGAAAAATACATTTTTTTCCCCCACAACTTTTTTTCCTTGGCTGTTCATCTCTCCTTCACTTTACATTTCCTGAACTGATTCTATGTTGAAATCATAAATACTGTTTAATGTAGCTTCAGAAAACTTGGTTTGAATCAGTTACAGGCTTCAGCTTCAATGTGAAGGCAACATTTAGACACCTATCATACAATAATTGGACAAGCACCACCCCAGATTTATCATGATTTCATTTCTCTCATAATTTTTTGAACTCACTGTGAATTTGATTTTCTAACCGTGTGCCTGTGTGCCTCTGTCCTCTCCTTCAGGCTTATTCTGTTTACGATGAGGAGATTGGCTACTGCCAGGGACAGTCCTTCTTGGCTGCTGTGCTGTTGCTGCACGTGAGTTCACACATCAGCGGGGTCCAGCAAAAAATCCTAGCCCTTCAAACTATTTCAAGAGCTGAGGGGGACTGTTTTGTTTTCATTTGACATGACTATCTTTTTGACATTCTGCAATGCTGGAAGATTGGCCTGCCTTATTTTGAATTTCTGGGAACCTTATCTTCAGTAGATTCAGTGTATGATGTGATGTGCGTGATGTACTGTTACTGCACTAAAAAGGGTTCCAGATGCACAGTGGCATCTGAGCATATTTTATTTTTTATAAGTAATGCACAATATGTTCATGTTTATCTGTCACCTGAGACCAACTTGCAGTTCAGGGATGTGTCAACACTGCCACCTAGTGGACAAACTGTGTCAATGTCAATAGACACTTAAAAACAGAAACATTTTAAGGAGTTATTTAACAAGGTCATGTAGTTCATAAACCTACAGATATTTGTAGGGGAAAGCAGTGAAGTTAAAGGGTTGTCATATTAGTCTCATCTAAAACCTGTATCATTAGGATATGAATTGCCATGGGGTACTGATTACTAAGTCTCTTGATCTTCTTCTTCAGATGCCGGAGGAGCAAGCTTTCAGTGTGCTTGTCAAGATCATGTTTGATTACGGGCTCAGGGACCTTTTCAAGCAGAACTTTGAAGATCTGCATTGCAAATTCTTCCAACTCGAAAGACTTATGCAGGTATGTGTGTTGCATTTGCAGTGCTTTTTCTGAATTTACACTTAGAGCAGTTGTCTTCACTGTTTGCATACAATTCAGCTATTCACTAACTAGTGCTACTTTTTGTTCTCTCCATTATCTTGTTAAACTGTTGTACATCAATGTGCCCTCCTCACCTTCTCCTTTCCTCCAAATACTTTTTCTGTTTAACTTTTTTCTTCATTACATTATTATTTACCCTCTTTCTTTTCCCTCCACTTCGTCTTTTCTATTTGTTTACCTCCTTGTCTTTCTATCTGTTAATTAAATTTTTCCTTGTCCTCTCTTTCTGTCATTTGCTTTCTGTCTTAAACAGGAATATATACCAGACCTTTATAACCATTTCCTGAATGTGGGTCTCGAGGCTCATATGTACGCCTCTCAGTGGTTCCTCACCCTCTTCACAGCCAAGTTCCCTCTTTACATGGTCTTCCATATCATCGACCTGCTGCTGTGTGAGGTTGGTGATAAAGGACACAAACATAAAGGCACAGTGTAGTGGCTGCAATTCACACATTATTTTGTATTATGTTGTGTTACACATTTTTTTTCAATTCAAGTCATTTATTTTTGCTATTTATGTACACACAATATTCCATACTGGCAAAGACAAAACAAATTTAGATATGTAAACAATGATAAGCAGGGAGGTACTGTTTTGATACTGGTATCAACCCGATACTGACTCAAATAGCTGAATCGGGTATCGTGGCAAGGGAGGCGATATATTCAGTTCAGTTATGCAGATACTACAGTAGACCTGAACATTTTGCTTGGAGAGCTAACATAGCATGGAGGGAACTAAAAACAAGGGGTCAGCAGTTTGGAGGTATTTCATGCTTGATCAAGGCTGATGTTGCCTTACACATAAAATAATGAATCCCAGTCGCTTCCTCACAGTGAGGAATACAGCTTGTTCGTTTTACACTAGTATCGGATTGGTACTCGGCATCGGGCCATACCCAAAGCCCAGGTATTGCTATCGGTATCTGGACTGAAAAAGTTGGATCCGTGCATCCCTAATGACAAGTAGTGACACTGAAATACAGAAGTTTTGAGCATGAATGTCATTTCTCTAGAAGTTGACTGATTAATGGACAAATTAGTATAAAGTAAAAGACAAACTCTCTTCCAGGCCTGTTTGGCCAAAGTCAGTAAAATAAAGTATCCACTTGAAGGACTCAGAGAGCATAGGGGAAATAATGTATTGCCTGAGAGACAAAAATATTTTTTGGCCTATATGTGAAGCTCTACATCAAATGAAAACCACATTCTATTCTTCACCTGATTAATCCCATTGCTGTGGTGATGCATGGCACCGTGATGCTGTAATGATGCATCACAGCAGCAGAAAATGGGCTACTGTTCAAGATTTAAGATGGTGGACAGAACCAAATGTAGAGAGAAAAACCTGTTTCCTATTATACATACCATCTGACAAAGGTGAAGATTGACCTTTTACGATGGTGGTCCAAGCCAAGACAACTGGACTGTCTCTGGATGTCTTTTAGTTAGTCAGCCAAATCCTGAACCTCTGCGCAGAGATGTTAAGTTTGCATTTTCCAAATTCCTTCTCATGAAGTCTTCAAGGAGACAAATGCTAAAATCGAAAGCTGGTGAAGGGTTAGACTCGCAGTCTCCGCCCAAATTCATCCCAAAGGTGTTCTATCAGGTTCGGGTCAGCACTCTGTGCAGGCCAGCCAAGTTCCTCTACACCAAACTCATTCATCCATGTCTTTATGGACCTTGCTTTGTGCACTTGCGTGCAGTCATGTTGGAACAGGAAGGGGCCATCCCCAAACTGTTTCCACAAAGTTAGGAGCATGAAATTGTCCAAAATGTCTTGGTATGCTGAAGCATTAACAGTTCCTTTCACTGGAACTAAG
>JAPMOB010104061.1:0-27435 GCA_029875015.1 Lepomis gibbosus
GGGAAAATAAATGTAAAGATTGTGTTTGACAGCTCTTTTTTATTTGATCAGTTGATCCAGTGTGCCCACCACTGTTCACATTCTGCCTATCCCCATGACAACAAGAACCACAGAGAAGGAACATGAGCCATAACCACACACTGTATGTGCTGTATGTTCAGCTGATAACTGACACTCTACATATATCTATAATATAAACTGCTTAAATACTAGCTGGCATAGTATCTCTCTGGGTTGTTCTTAAAGTTTTCCATACATGTGGAAGATCTCTTTTAAAATCATATGTTGTTATTTCACATTATTTCTAAATGTGCATAAAGCCAATAGGTCAGCCACATAAATACTGTGTGTAGCTTACATGGAAATGAAGATGATTCAAAGATTAAAATAGACACAAAAAAAGACACAAATGCATATCATTCAAGCTCACTTTCGGAACTTGTCATCGCACACGCCTCTGTGACTTTCTAAAAAGTGAATGACAAACAGGTCATTTGATAACAAATTTTAACTAGGATTAGTCTGTCTCTGGCAGATGATGCATGATTCCAGATACAGTTTCAGTGTTGAGGATTCATCCTGACACCCCTGTTGAATGGGTATAAATGAGTGAGCCATCACAGGAGTCTCATATTCTTTTTAATCTCCTTTTCTTAAGCTGAAACAGCGGCTAAACCTTATTTGGACTCACTTGTGTGCACATAAGAACATTTGTCAAATCATAAAAGTGTTGCTTTCTGGTCAGCTTTCATTGTGGACTTTGGCGAGATTGAATGGGGTTTTGACATTTGTGTTAAAATTATTCATATATACTAAGGATATAGTATGTAATTTCACTTGGTCTCCATAACACCAATATATATAGCTTACATCTCAGGACCAGCTACAATTTAAAAGTAATCATTCAAAATACTGAGACCAGCATGGGTAAAATGTCATCCTAACAGACTAATATAAGACAACTAGGTGTGTGTGATCCGCCTACTTTAGGTTCAGTTTCTTTTCCATTTTTTCCTAATGTTCTGTCCCTGCCAGTGAGTGTCATAAAATATATCCAGAGTGCACTTTATGTTGCTGTTTTCTCTTGGATGTTTGCTCATGTCTGAAAATTCATTGGTGTGTGGATTGTGTCCACTGCTGGATAACAGGATGTTAGCATTGCCCTGTAGCCGAAGGCAGGCGTGGTGACAAACACTTTCCCTCAGCAGCACCAGAACTCTTCACATCATTAACCGCCATCCATCTCCACGGCACCCGATACTGAGCACCATGTTGCCATTAATAAAGTCCCTTCTCCTAAGGGCAAATCTATTTGTGACATACATGAAGTTCTTCTCAAATCCAGCCTTTTCTTTCTCTACCTCTATATTAACCTCATTCTGCCTCATTTTCCCACTGCTTCACTTGCTATCTCTGTAAACACTCATTTCTGCTGTCGAATTAAACTTTCAACATGTTTCCTGCCGACTTAACAAACTCAAGCTTCGCTGAGTTGTCTCCTTCCTGTGTGTAATAGTTTTGATATTCCTAAATACTGGGAAGAGCATAGGCTATTTTCAACAGGGATTGTAGAAGTCTTGATATGACTGTCTGAAATAACTATTCTTCCTTCTATGTCACGCTCTCTTTTTCTCTTCCCTGTAGATAAAACAGATGATGAGCTCGAGATGACAACGGTGTGTTACAGGCCAGAGGGTCTTGAACAATTGGAAGCCCAAACTAACTTCACCAAACAGGAGCTGCAGATCCTCTATCGTGGTTTCAAGAATGTAAATCGCACCTTTTCTGATTATTAGATTACTTTGGCACATACAGAGCATGCATTCCAGATACTTCAAACCCTAATTCCTGTTTACCTCTAGTGGTATCTAGCCATTCAGAATGTTTTATTTGTACAAGACTACAGCTGTACTAGCAGTTCTATGAGGCACAGCAAACGTTAGCATGCTAACACGCTCAGAATGATCCAAGGAAGGTTAAAATCAAGGGAAAATGGACTTGGCTGACTAACATTTGAAGACGTTTCGCCTCTGATCCATTTCACTTCTTCAGTTCTGGCTGACTGGTAGGGAATCTCTGCCATTTAACCATTGAACTTAACTCTGTGGGGTCGTTATCAAGGTGATGGATCCTGCTTGGTTTGTTAGTGCAGTTGTAATGCTATAACTCCAGTTGCCCTTGATTTAAACCTTTGTTGTATTACTGTGACCTAGATGACTGAGAATCATCTTCACATTCACACTGATAACACTAACATGCTGGGGCAGCAGTAGCTCAGTCTGTAAGGATTAGGCTGGGACGTTGGGTCGCCGGCTCAAATCCAGCTCGGATCAGAGCACTGCCAAAGGAGGCCTTGAGCAGCCCCTGGGCCCCCAACTGCTCGGGGCTCCGCACTGAGTGACAGACCCCTCACTCTGACATCTCTCCTTGTGTTACTATGGGTCTTGTTTGTGCATGTGCATGTGTGTGTATTTTGGATCTGTGTGTAAATACTAACATAATAACAGAGTGAAAACATTGACTTTTCCCTCGTGGGATTAAATAAAGTTTATCTTATGTTATATTATCTTATGCTGATGTTTAGCAGATATAGGTTCATGTTTACCATGGTCACTCTATTTGTATAGTGTGTCAGAATGCGGACGTTTGCTAGTTGGTACAAAACACAAAGAACAGTTGAGACTGAAATTGTTAGTTTTGCCAGTATTTGGTCAAAAAGTTTCAACTTTGAACTGCTGGTGGCGCCAAATGATAAATCAGGGGATTACCAAAGTAATTTGTTTCCTCTGGGGACCACGACTGTCTACAACATTTAATCCATCCACTACTTGTCGAGATATTTCAGTCTACTGTGTGGTGGGACAAGCCATAGTCTGGTACAGTGGCTATACTATCTTAAACCATAGATGATATTTCCCAAGCTAAATACCTTGCTATAAACAATTACTGTTAAGTATTTATTTACTGCTGAAAGTTTTTAAAAAGTGTGTTAACTGTATAAAAAAAATAAGTAAAGAGTAAAATAATGTCATGAAACAATTGTTAGCATGCCAAAAATGGTGTCTGGTTAACATGCTAAAATATGTTTGTGTCAGAATATACTCCAAGGACAAAGATGATTAGGATCACATGCGTGGTGTGAAAAGTGAAAGTGAAAAGTCATCCATGTCACTGAGTACAGCAACCTTACGTAAATTCTATTTTTTCCACAGGAATGTCCAAGTGGTGTGGTGAATGAGGAAACATTTAAACACATTTACTCACAGTTCTTCCCTCATGGAGGTAAGGTAAAATGTTTCTCTTTCATTGCTCTGTGAAGCTTTTTCATAACAGGAGACCTTACGCATTCATCTTTTTGTGTTGCAGACGCAAGCATGTACGCACATTATCTTTTCAATGCATTTGACACTACAAACAACGGATCCATTAAGTTTAAGGTAAAGAAAAACAGTCATTCTTTCTAATTGCATGTTGTGTATAATATATTACTCCTTTCTTTATTCCATGTGCTATAATGCTTTCAGAATCTGAGTTTGTCTTCTGTTCTTCCATTGCTGCCAGGATTTTGTAATGGGTTTGTCCATACTGCTGCGAGGAACACTGAGAGAAAAGCTAGAGTGGACGTTTCATCTCTATGACATTAACAGAGATGGCTTCATAAACAGAGAGGTGAGACTGCCCTGTCATAACACACAGCAACGTGCTTTGTGTGTCACCTAAATTCTGTCTCTCCACAATGTGAATCTTCTCCTCTTTTAGGAAATGACTGATATTGTCAGGGCCATTTATGACATGATGGGCAAGTACACCTACCCGGCCCTAAAGGGAGACGTCCCACAGCAGCATGTGGATGCCTTTTTTCAGGTTAATTTCTAAGATATAAGATTCACATAAATAATTGCAGTCAGTATTTTTTGAACCCTAGTTTCTGTTCGTTGCAATTTAGTTTGTTGCAACTTAAACTCACACAACATATTTTTTCAATATTTGCTTCTGTTTAATACCAATTCACATCATGTTACGTTGTTTTTTCCACAGAAAATGGATAAAAACAAAGATGGAGTGGTGACTTTAGAGGAGTTTGTCATAGCCTGTCAGGAGGTATGTATTGCCCAACATCTCAGTCGTCTCTGTCTATGTGTAATAATACTTTTTGCAAAATATAAAAAATAATATATGTACAATGCATGAAAAATGATGTGTTATCTGTTAACTGCTGTCTTTGTGCAGCTTATCCAGCAAGGCTATATGTTACTGTACACAGTATAACTTAAATACATATAAAATTTTGCGCGTTTCATGAAACCAGAGGACATGCTAGAATGCTAGTAACATAATGCGAGTTAATTGCATCATTCTGCCATGATCAGTTCTTCTGTCTCCGCAGGACGAAACCATGATGAGATCGATGCAGCTGTTTGAAAACGTGATGTAGGCCAAGAGGAGATGATGACGACTAAGACATGGAAAATGAGAGGGCTTAGTGTGAGTGCGTGTGTGTGGATGCATATGTGCAATATATCCAGTCCCTCCTCCTCTTCCCATCTTATCCAGCTGTGGTCTGGATGCAGCCAGATTGCCCCAAATGACTTGAAGGAAGGAACTGGACTGGAATTTTAGCCTTCCTGCACAGTTTTAACACACAATAAAACGTGACTGCTGTGACAGACTTGGACGTAAGATGTTGCTCTCAATTCTGTCTTGAAGATTGGCCTGTTAAAAGATAAAGATGCTCCTACATTAAAGTAAATGGCTGCAAATGTTCAACCAGTGGAACTTTTTTTTAAAGCTCTTTTTTGCCAAAAATAGAATTGCATGCTTTTGCAAGAATTTTTTTTTCTCAAAACATGTCAGATTTGTAATGGGAATTTGGCCATAGGGACTTCTGTATTTATCTCCTGCATCTGATGGTTGACAGATATGACATATTTCAAATGTCATGTGTTGCTTTCACTGTTGCAGTGACCCCTCCACCTTTTTGATGACCTCCCTGACTGTCGCTTGCCTGCTGAGTCTGTTGCTTATTGTTAAGAGTCTATCTAAAGCTTACAGTAGAAAGTCAAACAATTTGGAAGCAGTACATTTCATGGGTCTTGTGTGTGTGCCTGTCTTTGTCTATGTTGGAACATTTTAGTGAAAAGAAAGAAGATATTGATTTGTTCTTTTTTTTTCACCTGCTGCTTTGCTTCTTGTGGTCAAATCAGTGTGTTGTCAAAAATGTAAGAAAAAACAGTATTGTGAAAAATGTGCATACATTTTGGATTTTATGATGAACTGCCCACAAAACAAAGATGTTGAATAATTCCTTGAGAAGAGGCTTGTAATCATCAAACCAATATCTTTATTTGCACAGGTGACAGGTGATCAAGGTGTAACAGAGAGAGTAACACAATGATGACAGTAAAATATTTTATGGTATAACCTCAAAGTTATGTCATTACACAAGAAATTATCAGACGGTAGTTGCTGGGCCATTCGAATGAAATCCTGGCAAAAGAAAGTTTCAGATGATCTTGCAGGGAAATACAACTGAATGGCAGCTTTGGAATGTTTTGACAACACTGAGGACAGCTCCATCTGTATTAGTGAACATTTGGCACTGTCTCCTCCATCCAATCACAATACGTGATGTCACACTGGCGTACAGGTACAGACGGAACAGGGTGACTCCTGCAGTTGCCTGCACATTATTTTCTATGAGTTGCGGTGTGTTTGAAAGCACCACCATAAGAGAAAGCTCACAAGGATATAGTAGTTCAAGCACTAAAATATTCATCATTGTTCTTTTTGCAGTCCGTGGAGCAGCTCGCCGCTGTATGGTACATCAGTGTGACTTCACAACCTCTGGTCTTTGATATTTGGGTTTAGAACAGAGTTGTTAAATCTCACAAAGATAGAAAATGAATTAAGCCATAAGAATAAATATGTACATTTTTAAACTGAGTGGTGTTTTATTTCACAGTTGTCCTTTCTTTCATACAAATGTGCATGTGTCGCTGTGTGCATACATTATCTGTATTTTCCTAACAAAATGTATAATATAATGATAAATCAAAGGCAAACCTAAATAAATGAGTAGAGAAAAATAACAAATGCAGGTACTTCCATAAGCATAAGGCATGTGCAAATGATTTGATGTATGTGAACATTACATGAGTCATATGCTATGGCCTTCACAATTCCCAAATTCCAACCCATTTGGCTTGTGGTGAAGTTCAGGTAAAAATCCGTGTTTTATTTTTGTTATCTTATACATACTTCAGGTAATATTCTGGTATGTTGATCCCACTAACAAAATATACATTTCCATAGAAGTAACAAAGTAGTGTAACTGGTAGTTGTTATTGCTCTATATTGTGGTTTCATGATTGTTCTGAAAAGCTAAGGGTGTAAACATAGATGTGTAGAATGTTTGCTAAGTTATATAGCCTTTTCTACAACCTCCACACTGGATTAATGAATGGGTGAATGACATTAGTATTATCGTGTCATGCACACATCTATCCCCAGCCCACATGGGCTTACAGAGCACGACCAATTTACATAAGCCACATCCAATCCAAATTCCAGACCTGCATTTACCACAAATACAAATGTTTATGAAACTAATTCTGGAGAATTCAGAGCAAATGCTGAAGAAATAGTCCATCTCTCCTTCTTTCCCATGCTTAACATAAACACATCAGAATTAAACAATCATTTTTATTTTTTATCATCTGTACACCAGGATATTTCAGGATTTTGTTGAACCATCTCGTGGAAAACTGACATTCATAAATCATCCCTGTACAATTTCCACTTCCCCAAAATCTCAGAGTACACACAGTCTTTTTGTCTGTTTGCCTACTTTAAAGGCCAGAGGAAGTTACAGTTCTCAGCGGTGCAACTAAAGATGTTTGGCTTCTAGAAAAATACATGTATATCCTTAATTTTTATTTATCTATACATATAGGCTAAGCATAATGACCAGGGTGCTGTTCTGTGTGTTGACCATAAACTGTATATAAAATGTTGACACGGACTCCACACATTGTGCTACAGTGGGTGTCGCTGTTGGCTTTCGTTGGCTTTCTCCTCAGCATGAAACAGAGAAGAAGAACGGAGGCGGAGTCCCACGTTAGTAAGTCGTAACTAGTAGTAGTTGGTTATTCTTCCTTCACAGACAAGTAGCAGGTTGTCGGCGTTTTAATCGCAGAAATGAACGGAATGGACGAGGAACCAATGGCACCACAGACCTTTCTTTACGGTAAAATAATTTCTTCGTGTCGCATGTGTCTTCAAGGTGTTTAGCAGTACGTGTCTTCATGAGAGAATGCTGAGCTCGGGACAAGAACACGATTAAATGTAACTCTTCATGTTTGTACTTGAACGTAATAGACATTAATGCTCCTATTGTCCTATTAAATCATGTAAAGTGTAGTAAATATCCTGCGTGCGTTCTTCCCCATTCTAATGTTGAACGAGGCTTCAGACCACTCTGAATTAGCCAGAACTTACACGTGTTTAACTACCAACATGGCGGCGCCCATGTGTTGTGCACAAAGTTGGTATTTAAGCATTTTCCTTACACCAGACGCTGTCGATGTTTTAGAGTTGAATTTACTTCGCCTTTTCATTAACTGGACACTTCGGGCTAAAGTTAGATGTGGCAGTATTTTTAGCTCGTCTAGAAAAGCCGTCTCAACGTGGGTTCAACACACGCGGACTTTGCTGACTTCCTCCTCGTTACCTTGTCTGACCCCTTCTCAGCAAACACGTAATTTAGGTTTTTGCCCATGACATGATTTAATTTTTAAAGCAGACACTGACAAAGGACAATACACCCTGGTGATCCTGAAATCACTCAAATATTTTTCATACATGCGATATGTGAAAATTATTTTACCTCAGTAAATTAGACGGATTAAATATTTTTGGTAAATGTGCCACTATATGTTTTTGGTGTTGTATGAGGTCACTGTGCACAGCGAAGTACTCTTTACCAAAAAAAAGCTATTTATCGAAAGTTGTATTAACTTACTGAAAATTACTGCCATATCTGCCATCTTTCTCACACTATCACCGGTTTGTTATGAAGCACCACGCCACCTAATAGATGTGGTGTTAAATTTGCACCATTCAATAAAATTATTTGTCTGTTCACCCAATTGAGGGGAATCCCCTGTGCTGTGACCATGTGGGAATCTTCATATCGGTAGTCAGTGTGGCTCCCTCTTGTGTGCATTTGAAACAGAGCACTTTACCCCCAAATAATTGTCACTTTCCCAAATTTATAAAAAATAAAATAAAGAAAGATTGAAGTCTCAGTGTTATTATGCTTCAAACCTCAAACTGCCACTGTTGGAACACTTGAGAAAGTTGTTGTCTTATTACTTTAAATTTTTTCATCAGGGTGTGTGCTGGAAGCTGGCAAAGAGGTGGTGTTCAATCCTGAGGATGATGACTTTGAGCATCAGCTTGACCTAAGAATGGTAAGTTACCTGACATTTAAGCCCTTTAAGGTATTCAGATCATGTATAATTCTCTGCTGACCACTGATTTTGCTCTTTGTGAAATCATGTCTTTTAAATTTGTTCACTGCTATGTGTAGATTAAAGCAGCTTTGAACATTGGTGAACCAAAGGGTACCATATGTGTGACCAAGAAATGCCTCACATTGCATGGCAATTCCCACTCTACACACAGATTGACAGTTGATTGAATAAACCTAACTACTTGCTTTAAGTTATATATTTTTAAAAATGCATAGTGTCAACTGGCTCGAGGCCGGCTAAGTGAATAGTGTCATCTTAGCAGCCTCTGAGAAACGATCCTCTACCCAACATTTGGAGAAGAAGGTCCTTTGTGCCCTGATGTGGCACAAGTACCAGAATATGAATGAAGCAAAGTGAATTCTAATTTGTAGTTCAAATGGTAGCAGCTTAGGTAGCTGAGTTAGTTCAAAATTTGCATTCTGTGTCATAAAATAACTTCTTTTTTTTTTTGTACCTGCTCATTCAGAGGCTGAAGTTATGCTCACATTTTTAGCCAAATCATTTCTTTACAACAATTCTACACAACAATAATTAAATGCCCGAACTTGAAACACGATTTGAGTCTTAACTAAATACTCTTCTAACATGAGCAATGTGTAACTTTTCCCCTACCTTTTAATGTGCAAACATCATTCATGCCTGTCTTTTTGTTCTTACAAATTTTCCTCAAACTCATTTTGTTGAATCAGTCACTGTCCAAAGCAAAATTCAATGACTGGCAGCAAGTCACGCTGCACTTTAACTGGACCTTTTTGGTTTTTGTTTACTTGTCCAGGTGCCAAAAAGAAATAATCAGCATTTGCAGTATAGACGTTAACTGGACCTCGTATGCCGTAGAGGATGGCACATTAGAAACAGGAGAAAAATTAAGTGTTGTAATATTGCTGGGGGGGGCAGTTGAACATTTTTACTTGCTTCAAACCAATTGAGTGAAAAAAGCAAACGCACCAGAATTAGTTTGAACAGAGTCAAACAGGTCAGATGTGACAAGCACCCTAAAAGGCTGACACGGATTTACAATAAATTGTTGCCTTGCCCTTTTCAGGCCTGTGTGGACCCCGCTACGAAAGATGAACTTCACATGGTGGAGGTGGAAGGACAAGACACGGAGGGTCAGAAAATCAAAGCAGCACTGGTTTCACTTAAGCCCTCTACCCTGCCAAGTGTGAGTATAAGTCTTGTTGTCTTAGCTTCGGTACAGATGCGCTACCACTCAGTTAGTACAGAGAATATTTATCAACGCTGTACAAGTGGGTGCTCATGTGTGTGTTTGTTGCAGGTGTGTCTTGGTGGTTTCACAATCACACCCCCAGCAATTTTCCGCCTGAAGGCAGGTTCTGGTCCAATCCATATCAGTGGACAGCACCTTGTCAGTGAGTATTTGTTGCAAGAGTACACCGATGTAGTAACTGGTCAGGGTGAAAAATAGTAGGTGTGTGTATTTTTTTCAGTGTCTGGTCATTGTGGGGATTCCTAGGGTTTATGCTTTACTAACTAGTTTTAATTGTAGTTTGAATAAGTGGGATTTTTATAGCACAGCAAAATTGATTTGGTTTTGGTGGTGTTTAAACCTCATCTAACATCTCTCTCGATGGTCTGTGAAGTGATGGAAGCTGATCAGTCTTTTGATGAAGATGATGATGATGAAGACGAGGAGGAGGAAGAAGATGTCAGCACATCAAAGAAAAGACCTGCTCCCTCCCCCGCCCCCAAGTCTCAGGTTTGTTTTACATCCTGTGCTATTTCAGTTTCAAATTTGTCGAAATTCAAATGCCGACAATCCACCTTCTGCCTCTTCACAGAAAAAAATGAAAATGGATGAAGAGGAGGAGGAGGATGACGAGGATGAAGATGATGAGTGAGTGTCAAGCACCTTTTATTTTTTTTATTTTTTTTTCAGGTGACGTGCACTCGAGCACAGTGGGGTCCAAAAGCTCAGCACTAAAATCTAAATCAGTTGTTCTTGTATTAAACAAATGCACATTGGTACAAATTATATGAAATTTAATATATTCCATATGTAATTCAGCTAGGGCTGCAGCTAACAAGTTTTTATAGATTATTTCAACCATTAATCAGTGCATCGTTTAAGGAAGTACTTTTGCAGACTTCACAGCTTTCAGTGTTGGCCGATGGCTATGCCGTTCACACAACTTGAAGTCGTAGCTATCACACTACATGACTGATCAGTGATAGGGGGTCACACACTACACAAGCTGACAGCGGCTGTGTCACTTGACGCTGGTCTTTAAACCACGTTTTGTGAAGAAAACTCACAGGAAACAGCTGTTTGTTATTATAAAGACAAAGAATCTGGGTGAAAGGATGGATTAGCACACGCAGGTAGCAGGGATTGTCTGAGTTGGTGGGGAGTAAAAAGGTGCAGCTTCCCGACACCCAGTTAACTCCTGACTGAGGTTAACAACTCACGGTCCAAAAAGGAGAGAAAACGCATGTGTGCACATTTTCAGCTGAGAACTGGGGCTTACTTTGGCTAGCCTTCAACTCAACAATCACTCATGATTTCACTTAAATGCTAAAGTTACTGTTACCTTGCCTGTGGTCCGCTGGCAGAACACCGGTCGCTTTCTGATAAGGTGCCGTTGTGCTGTTACCGAGGTGACATAAGTTCTGTTTTACAGTGGACGGACATTACATAACATTACAGAGCTGTTTTCTTTAGCTTGAAATAATCCCATACTTTGGTTACTTCTTTGTCCCTTACTATTTTCTCTCTCTTCCTCCACTTTGCAAACAGCTCCATTATTATTAAGTAGGGGTGAGAATCTCTGGGCACCTTTCGATTACGATTCAGAGGGCTCCGATTCGATTATAAAACGACTATCGATGCATCATTTTTTTTTTTTCTATATAGGATCACTGGATAATTACCAAGCATTTAAATTGCCCATTTAAATGCAAAAGACTCAAAATAATTACCTGTGCATTGACATTAATGATTCTATGACATTTTGGGATGGTTTTTCATTCCACAATGGTGACAAATACAGAGGGACACTGGTCTCTCTTTTGCATGCGCTCCACAGACTGTCCGGGCGACAGTCTTTTGCGTTCTTTTACATTACGTTATCAATTAACACTTAAATAATCGATTTTTACACATTTGTTAATCGATTAATAATCTTCCACGTCTGCATCACATGTAAGAATCGATTACTTCTCCCACCCCTAATTATAAGCACGTCATGTTCACAGCGTGAGCGCGATGTGCGACGGTAATAAATGTCTCTGCGAAACACTGTGCTGTATAGTTATATGGATTAAAAGAAGCCTCGATGCAAAGAATTTGCATCTATGCATATTTATACATTGATTTTAATCAATGAATCTTTTCAGCCTTAAATTCAACTATAGTTTAATATTTGAACATTGTGCCAGTTATTTGTGTCTTAATAACAGCTTGCACTTTAACATCAATTTTACAACTTCTTGCCACATTTGAGAATCCAGATTTTTTTCCATCTTTCTTTTTAAAACATCAACATTAGTCTTGTGTTGGTGCCACATTTTTGGCTTGCCCAGCTCTCAGATGTTTCCAATACTTTGAGTCATCTTGAGTAACTGTAAAGGGTAACACTGGATGTTTTGGGTCACCATCCTGCTGGTTATGAGTGTGCTTCAGCTCATGATGCCAGCAGGCATCTGTATTGCAAAAAGAGTTTTTACGTTATTCAGTTTAATGTTTATTCTTTGCCAGTGAAATGCTTATGTGATTTGATCCACGTTAAACATTTGCTATGCTGTTGAAGTTTTTCGGAAATGGCTACTTTTCTATTTCACTCAGGAATACAAATTGGACCTCAGCTGCTTTTACTAAAACTTACTAGACATCATTACAGACACCCGCCTTTTATCAAAGTTGAAGCACTTCCAATGATAACACCCAGAGGGCCATATTAAGTTAGTATTTGTGTAGTTTCTTTTAGCTAAAACAGGGTGTCCGCAGGGTCTTAAAGTCTTAAAAGGTAATAAATCAATTTTGAGAAAATTAAGGCCATTAAAAAGTCTTAATCGCCGTTTAACAAGGTATTACATTTTGAAGATATTTTTTTCAATGTAAAAATCCTGTTTGTCCAAAAGTTTGTTTACTAAAAGTGTAGGTGAACGTATGTACTTATAATGCATAGCCAAAAATACTAAACAGGCAGAGAGTAGAGACCGTGCGCCTATTTCACTCTTAAACGCTCCAAAAAATAGATCCGTGCGAACCGGAAAATGATTTACGAGCACAGCCGACCGTAACCTCCCACCTTGCCGGACCCGCAATGCTAATCGTCCAAAACATAGTCGGAAGTGGCGATCGGGAGTAATGGGATTAACCCAGTTAGCCAGTCACTCTGTGGCCACTTGAACAGTGATGTTCCTGAATAACGAGCAAGATGCGCTGCCAGCAGCTGAATCTGTAAGACCAAAGACAACAGGGTTTGGCTAACGTTAGCTGGCTATTTAGCTAAATTGGTGCCTTTTTTTATTGAAACACCTTCAGCTTTTCATAAAGCCGATACTCTCGTCAATGTCACTTTTTGTGAACAAATCAAACGCAGACCGGAGGGAGCGGGATTTTTAAAAAAGTTTTTGCTGCAACAAACTTTATAAATGTTGTACTCATTGTTTTGCATAAACTGTTATGATTATTGACGAGTTAGTTGCCTGCCTAAAATCAAGGTTGAAGACTATCATGTAGCCCAGAGCATTTTTTCTTGCACAAAGTTAATGAATGAAAAACAGCCCCAAACTGAAACAGCTGTAATTTGAATTAATAATTTACTAGTGGTAAGTTATATTTTATTATATTGAATATAGTAAAATAATGAATATATTAATATCAAACTTAGTTTACTATTAAATTAACTATATACTTTTAATTTAATATACTACAGTATATACAGTCATTAAGACTAGTTCCTCTTCTAGGTTGTCCCTTTGCTACAGCGCCTACACTACTTACGTTATTCATCACTTTATTCTCCTCATCTTTGTTATATTATCTTATATATTGCTGCTTCCTACAAGCCGTTCTCACATACTTAAAAATGATTTGCATCAGTTCTAAATGTATGTTGGTTGTTGTTTTTTTTTTTTTTTTTTAGTGATGAGGAGGAAGATGATGATGAGGACGATGAGAGCGAAGAAGAGGAGTCACCTGTTAAGGCAAGCACCTGTTTGATACGTTTTTTTTCAGTTCCAGCATAAATCATTTCCCATCTAACCGCTGCTTATTTGTTACAGGCCAAGCCAACACCTTCCAAACAAGGCCCTGCTCAGAATGGCAAGAGTCCTAAGCCCAGTGTCCCCGCTGCCAAGCAGGTAACGGTTAGTTTTCACAAACTGGACTTTTTGTTTTTAATCTGCTGAATGGTATGTGGGAACCCTGCTTAACCACTGTTGGATGTATTCATTATATTCATATTTTATCAAACATGATAAATGCCTGTAAAGCTTTCTCTTATCCAATTTACTTTCCCCAAGCCAAATCTAAACTCCAAGTTTTTTGTAGGAAAAGACCCCTAAAGGCAAGGGTGACAAGTCACCTAAAACTCCACCAACTCCCAAAGCAAATGTGACACTTCCAGAGATTAAAGCCAAGCTGATGGAGGCAGTGAAGAAGGTTGGTGTCCTTTTTGTAATTTGTAAATCTGTTTATTTTATTTTCATTAAAAATGTAATATGGCATGACTAACAAAATGCTAAGTCATTGTTGTTCTTTCCATTTTACAGGGAATAGCATTACCTAAGGTCCAGCCCAGGTTTGAGAACTTCTTGAAGCATGGTCATAAAGTCACAGATGCCAAGGTACAGTACAAGTTTACCATGCCTGCAAATAATTACACTTTTCTGAAAATTAATCAGGAAAGTATATTACAAATGATTTTATTGTGTGTTTGCTCTAAAAAGCTTATGTCTGTCAGAATAAAATTACATTTTCAACCTAAAACAATTTATTTGATCCGAGTCATGGCTAACTCTGCCACAGGTTTTCACTTAACAGCTGTATTATGTCCCAAATTGTATTAATTCACTCTACCTGCTATAAACTGAATTTTACTGAATGACAAATCTGAACCAAGTATTGATATTTAAAATGTTCACAATTTTTGTGATTGTAGATTTTGTAATAGTTTTTTTATCAGTTCAAAGTAGCAGTGACAGGAAATTAGCATATTTCAAATTAACATTTCGATTGCATTGGTTTGTTCAAGGGGGGAAATCATTTTTCATCCTACCACTAGGGAGCACCAAAGGCTAAAATGTTAATAATATACTGCGTCTTGTTTTTTAAAGTAAATACACTGAATGATTTTATTCTACAGGAGCTACACAAAAAATAATTTCAACAGTGCTGATTTGGTTTTGATTCTCCCTCTGTTTGTAATTAGACATTTTAAATGTCCCTGCCACATGCACCATGTTAACAGTTTTGATTCTCCCTTAGGTTATTGCGGAGCTGTGGAAGTGGAGACAGACGGTGAAGGATGCAAAATAACAGTCTCAGTAGTTTTATTATCTCTTTTTATGACTTGTTTATACCCATAGCACCTCTCAAACCCCTCTGAAGCCAAACTCTGTGCCTCACACGTCATTAATTCTAAGCCCAGTCCATCTCCACCTCCAGTCCTGTATGAAGAGACAAGAGGGATGGTGATGTGGCTTCCTCCTCCACCACCCTCTCATTAGGGCAGAGAAATGATTTGTTTGTTGAATTAACTCTGGGAGAACCAACTTACAAATTTGCATCTTTTGTAAATGTGTAAATAAAACTCCGGCTGGATTGTTGGCACCCCAGTATGGAGGACATTCATGTGTTTTGTTTTTTTTTATATATGAACAGGTTAACTTGGCCTCATGCAGCATAATAAAAATGCATCAGATTATCACACAGTTCAAAGCACAGAAAACCAGCAACAAAGCAGCTCAAGAAACTTCTAATCCATTTTCAGCAGTAAAAAAGAGCTAATGTCTGCTGTGTTCACATCCTTTGCCCATTTTGGGAAAGCAAATTTTTTTGGCTGACCTCAGCAGTGATTACATGATATTGATTTGTCACAGTTGTAAAGGTTAAAATGCTGCTCTATTTAAAATGTTTTGAATGTTTGTGCTATTGTAAGGTTCCAAAGGAAAATCTCCCGTGACAGGAAGTGTCCTTGTAGTTTCAGTTTCAAACAATGTGTCAGAATTTTCATTTTTCATTTATTATACCGTCCGGAAATAATCAACCATTTTGGGGATACTATGTCACAAATGAAGCAGCCCTCACATTTTAGCACTGACGCTGGCCTATGTGGAGATTGGGTCTGTTTCATGTAGTTTTGCTAAGACTATTCATAGCCAATAGGCCACGGGTTAAGTAGTTACTGTGCGAGTGCATGAAGAGAAGGAATCCGCAAAGTATTTTCTTTTTCATTGAATATCTTATAAATTTCCAAACCAGGATTTACAGATGTTATAATGTTCTATGAAATTCCCACCTCTACACAAGTTTAATGAAGCCACATATTCTCCTGTTTGGTCAGTTAAAGTCAAATTAAATGTTGATGCATGAGGCCTCCTTATGGCCGAAGATCATTCCATGTTCTCAAGAAACAAGTGTAAGGTTGTATGACTTTGAATGTGCTGTGGGTTTGGGTTACTCATTTTACCCATTTTGAAGATAAATTCAGTTCTGACTTTTTTTCCCTAAATTTGTTTTATGTGCAACAATCTACTATTAAAATTTCAAGCACCCAAAGATGTCTTGTGTTTGTTTTTTTTGTTTTGGACATCCAGTGTAGAATCAAAGATGTAGGTCATCTCCTATTTGCCTAGAAAACTGCAGAATGTGCAGTGTTACTGAAGAGGTGAAGATGCACATCATATCCTGAGATTCCATAAGATACTGAATCCCCCATATCAAAATGTTTACTCATATTACTTTACTCCTATGAATTCTTTTTTAATCTTGTGGTTATTGGAACCCAGTTTGGGACCTCTGGTCTGTTTTAGAGACTATTTTAAAGGTCTGTTTGCAGGTCTTGAGCAGTACTACTAAAAACTGTTGAAACAGAAAGCTTTTTGTGACTCCAGGGGGAGCTGTGCGAAACCGACAAACTGATGTCATGAGCAACATCCTACCAATTAAGAAAAACTGAGAACAGAAAATGAACTGGTTTCTTCTGTACTTCAATAACAAAGACAATTATGAAATTCAAAAGCTGGAAAGAGGGCTCTTCCATATATAATATATTGCATTACTTATATTTCATGTACTTTTATGTTTCTGTAAATATAGTTCATATTACAGTCATCAGATTCTTCAGCCAAAATGTCTTTTTCCAGTTCCCAAGGTTCTACTATGGAACCTTGAGCCTTTTTACTTATAACAAAGCACATTTTAGTGAGGTAAAATATAGGGGATGCTTAAATTTTTTGCCTCCAAATCTCTGCAGTACGGTTATTTGTCTGTCTCAACACAATGTTGAGACTGCTATAACTGCAATGTTCTGTTTCTGTTGTTACACACTGCAGCACGTATTGCACACTGGCTAACAGAGAGCCTAACACTGGGGCTGTTTGCATTTTGTGACCCTTGATCAAATCACTTGTTTTATAGTCATGCAGTCGTCTTGAGAGCGGATTCACGCTGTACTGGGTACTGTGACATTTACAGAGAAGTGATAGTGCCAGAAAGTTGTGTTTTTGCCAATGGTGAGAGCATATGTTTCTTCATATCGAAAAAGTACATATTGAGCAAAATGACTGTTTTCATATGAGAAAATTTTGTACCATCCCACTACATTTTCAGTTATAAACTCTTTATTGAACTAGGTACTTGTCCATTTAGACAAAGGTACTTCCCTGGGTAAAGTCCAGGGAATGCAGACCTCAAAATTAAAGCTGCACTGAGTTTATTTATTTTGTGTTGGTGGATAATCATATCTAATGTCAATACAATTAAACTTAAGAGGACATGAGACAGTTATGCTTTGTGATTTTTGCTGGCTGTACATTAAAAATATATATTGTCCTGTCCTGTGCAGCTTTAAAGCTGTTGGGTATGCAATATATTTATTTAAAACGGTCTGACAAAAGAAAAAAAAAAGAATTCAGTATCTGCGACTATTGCAGGTCTGCCTACATACTGTGCCCTTGCACTCACTGCATATGAATATGCATTTGGAGACAATAGCAATAGATAGAAAAAAAAGCTGTTCAAGACGATTAAGACCTTCCTGCTCATTATCACCTGTAATGGTCCAATGAATGACTATTTAAATAGATCAGTTTTACTGTCAGGGTGATAACCAGTAATAATTCATCATCAGCATTCAGTGATTGAGTGGCACAGAAGCAAAATGGCCTTCCTTCCTGATTAAATTAGAGGAGCCTACAGATGTATTTGTGATGGGAGGAAAATCATTTTCATTATTACTTTTTGGATCTGGACCGAGGAGAGGAAGAATGATTAGTGAATGGCAGGCAGAATGAGAACTGAGGAAGACACTGCTGGAGAATCATTACTGGGAAACATACTGACAAAGTGAGGGGAGATGAGACACTGTAAAAAGATAAGAGTAATGAGGTGAATTCAAGTAAAAATGTTCCACTGTAGTGAAATATTACTTCCCACATCTTAAAATGGATCTAAAAAAAAGCAGTCCTGAGCCAGCATACACAATAAGTTTTACTTACACTTCAAAATATAATACTATGTATAATGTACAGTCTATCCATCCACCCATACAGTAAATGCAGTTACCTATATACAACACAAGGTGGCAGTAAAACCATAGCGACTGTCACTTTTTTAGCCACTATGATGCTGTGTACCAGTCAACCAAAGGAAGATGGCTTCCAGCCAGAGTAAAGGGCAGCCCTATTTCAGATTCCTGTCTCAGTAAGAAAATCGTCTGCAACTTGAGTCTGGCACGTTCGCTCACCAACATTTCTAAATGCGTCAGAAAGTGTTCATAATTAAATATCTGCTCATGGCAGCTGCAAGGTTTAGGGCATGCCAGTTTTGTTTTCTTTAACACTACTTCAAAGGACAAAGCTTATGTGTACTTTGCTGTACTACAGTTGTATAGAGCTTGTGTTCATTTTACTTACTTTTTATATAAAAAAACAAAACCTTATTTCAAATTTAAATGGTTTAAATCCGTTTTATTTAAAGCACTTTGAGCTGCATTTGCTTGAATGAAAGTTTCGTTACTTTGTGTAAAAAGCATTTCCAGAAACTGTATATTTTCCACTTTTATTTTATGTACAACACAAACTTCACAAAATCACAATTTAGAAAAATGTTAAAAAATGAAAATGTGATGAGTGGAGTGAAACAACTATAGACTAAAAAAAAACCAACAGAAGCAATAAGCAAGCGCTTGAACAGCAACAGCAATTACAGAACAAGTCACCAAATACATCACAACATCATCACGCTGTATGTATGTCAGGAAAAAAGGTAAGGAATCGGTTTACTGCGATTTATATACTTACAATTTCACTGCGGCACTTGATTAAAACATAGTGTATAATATTACTGAATGATTTGTCATTTTCAGATAAATAAAAAAGGCACAAATAACATGGAAATTGTTTCTCAAGTGCCAGATATTAACCTACATGGATTCAGCCTACACAGTAACAAAATGCTGTCCACTGCCATATCTGATTTCTTTCAGTGCCTTCACAAACACTGTGGCATACAGCAGGAGAAAGATATTTTCTACTAACAAGTTGTTTAATATTGGTGTTTCACCTTAATTTGAACTTAGTGCTTTACTGACGTCAACAAAGTGGACAGTATACACCATAGTATACAAATCAGTAAGCTCTAGACAGGGCAAAGCAAATGAGCTCTTTAAGAAGTAAACAGCAGTTATTTAAAACTTGAATGTGTTTGTTAAAATATTACAGTAACATTCCAAGGTCTCCCTGAAGAAACTAAAAGACAAATTTAAAAAAATAAAATAAAACTGATCACTTCTTGGGGTATATCTCTTCAACCTTTCGATCTCTGAGTTGGACTAGTGTGAATGTCAAAATGTTCCTTCAGCCTCTAACACCTCCTGCCTGTTCAAACGTATTCCTTGCCGCTGCTGGGGGGTCTGGAGATGGGATACTTCGGTGTAGATTTTTGTCTGCGGCACGATGCGGACATCATGCCACCTCCTATTACAGCCAGGGCTGCGCCAGCCCAGGCAATGAAGATGGCAGAACCAAACTCATACCTTCAGAGAGAGACGTTACAGTAAGTAAACCGGGTTAACAGATGCCAGCTGAGCTCCAAGATAAGTTAAAACAAACATTCACAATGCATTCATCAGCACTGCAAGAGTGGCTGGACACATGCAAATGTCTGGCTGCCTAAGGGAAGCTTTAAAAAAAACAATCACATCCATGTTTGGAGATATTGGTATTGTGCTAAAGGATGTTCAGCCTATTTGTTGGGTTGGCACTGCAAATCTTATTTAATAAAAAAAATAACACAAGAAGCAAAAGATGTGCATAAAAAGGTGTAGTTTCCATCTTAAATTCTCAAAATACTTACTTGGTATTGACAGGGGTGAAAGGGTTGTAGAAGGCTTTGATGATGTCGTTAGCATACCAGGAGCAGGCAACAACGGAACACAAAGCTGTGGGAAAGTAAAGAAGATCATAACTGAAACTGTTAAAGAGTCCAAAGAGAAGAAACAAACAAGGCAAAAATTAAATGGCTTCTTACCTCCGACCAGGATGATAACACCACCAGTAATTGAAATGTTGGCCTTTCTGGTTTTGTCATCTCCTCCACAGTTTGTGCACTTCATTCCCATGCAGGCTACGCCCAAGCCAGCCACCGTTACAATAATGCTCACAATCATGAGGGCACGGGTTGCCTGGAGGGCACCTAGATAAAAGGACAGGATAGGGTTAATTCATCATTTAATAGCAAATATTTAACACTTAATACTCTGTACATAGGATCAAGGGTGCGGCAAGACTTAACAGGCTTTAACAGAGTGAAATAACAGCATTGGAAATTATTTTCTGCAGTGATAACTTCTATTAAAAGCCTATACTTGTGCTTTTGCATCCAACATTGGGGGTGGAGGGGGGAGCAGTGCAAACAAATATTGTTCAAATACAACAGTGTCTCACTGCCACTCCCAGTGAAAATACCACAGAAACCGGCTGTAACCGGAAGTAAGAAGAAACTCTAGGGGGGGTGGAGGAGTGGGTATGTGGCTTTGTATGCGTGTTAGAAAACAGGTCTAACCAGGTTTCATGTTTCATTATAAGGAAGACACTCCCAATTTCAGGTACTCACAGCCTGCTTTTCAGCAGGTGGACATTTTGTGGCTTTTTGTTCCGAACTACCAAGACACTCTCTAAAAAAGGTGAAGAATGCCCAGTGTGATTTCATCCAAAGAGTCAGAATGTAGTTCTCACACTTTCACCAGTTCTGGTATAATTGTTCCTAAACATCAGGTGTTTTTTTAGTAGATCTTGAGCACATACTTCTGAATAATGAGCCATTATCTTTGCACTTGCTCCATATCTAACCGCAGCTTTAATCACACAACGTTTATCAAAAGTTGTTTTGTGTTCATGTTTGAAGAGGAGATAAGACTCATTGTGCTACAGATATTTTAATCAACTGTTTTAATAAGTGAGATAGAAAAAAAATATATTTAAAGAGACACTTGAGCTATTTGGAGAATATGTGTGTAACAACAGTTACAAGTTTTGTGAACTTCTAACTCAAGTTAAAAAGTAACTTGAAGCTTTAAGTGCTCTGTAGTGAATATAAGTAAAGATTAAACACACAGTGGGACCTAAATACCAAAGTGTACAGAGGATTTTCCTCATTCAGGCAGTTTATGCCAGTTAAATTTCAAACATGTACAATAAAGAATCCAACTGCCATTGACCCATTTAGCCACTGCTCTTAAAGATAAGATATGTCATAAAGATGGATACAGTACACGGACATGTGTTTTTTGAAAAAAAAATAAAATAAAGAAGTGAAATACAACAATTGTCTCATTTAACTTAACACGTTCTTCTTTGCAAATAGTCTGTATGATTGCCAGTACAACACCACTTTAATTCATTTACCTAAACCACCAATACCGACACATACCATAGACCGGAAGAGGGGCCTTTTGTAATTTTTCAACCTGGTTGAACATGCTAGAACATTTGACATTTTTAAAGTAAGTTTTAAATTAGGTTGTTTTCCAGGCATTACACAATTAAGAGTTAACCATTTTGTACCCAAAAGCGTAGTATAGAAGGGTTTTGTGGTTATTTGATGCCCTTTAGGCCCAAGACAAAACAACTATTGTGGGTCCGGCACTGAGACCTGTTGACTAAACAGTGGCTCCTGGGTGTTGTTTAACCTGTAACTACTACGGGGTTTTCCACACATGCAGGGGTAACTGTACCGGCCAATCACTATAGGAAGTGTAAAGGTGATGCACACATTCCCGCCTATCAAGTGTAAAGACTTTAGCTTTTGCCAAATCTCTGGCACCGAGCCATCAAGCTACCAGTAGCCTACAGGTGAGGCCTTGGTGTGGTTTAAACAAAATAACTGCTTTCTGAGTGAAAGAAAGACGAGTTAACAAGTGACAAAACCGGTCAGCCCAAGCTACAGGAATCTGTTAACAGTCAAGAGTAGTAGAACACAGCTCAGTTTCTAGTAAAAATGGCTGAAACAAAAAAAAAATTACTAGCTTTATATTCCGACAGGTGCATATGTGTCAGTGTATTATATCATTTGTTGTTACGCAATTACAAGTGACTGACATCAACTTTAAAGCCAGTTTTATCGCTGAGCTAAGCGCCCAGTGAGGCCTATGATGAGGCCTATAGAAAAAAGAAATCTACTGATGTAAGCCTTTAACGGCTTTACAGCTATTATGCCTGTCCGTAATATGGCTATAAACATAAAACAATTTCAACTCTTTGTTCCTTCGACGACATATTATTTGAATCGAATAAGTGTGTTACTTACTGTTGAGCTGCAGGATTGAGTCGTAGACTTTGCACTGCATTTGGCCTGTGCTCTGGAACGCACAGGACATCCACAGTCCTTCATACATCGACACCGCTGTGATGATGTTGTCCCCAACATAAGCAGACATCTTCCACTGGGGCATAATTGTGCCAATTATCAGTCCAATTACACCCAAAATCGCCATGGCGAATCCCAAAAGCTGCAGACCCTTGTTGGCCATTTCCACTAGGCTACTTCTGCTTCAACGACTTGGCTGCGAATCAACAAAGACGACGTCCACCTGCTCTGAAGGTACAAATCCCCCACTAACTTAACAATTTGAGGTGTTTTAGCAATGTTTGCTTTGTTGCTGAGAGAAGTGTCTGTCTCTTATTTTCTCTTTGCGTATTCCCTAGCTTTCCGAAAAACAAATCAGCAGACAGCGGTGATGTTTCAGTTTATAAAGTCTCTCGTTGCTTCCTCACGCACCTGTTCCTCAGCCGCACCTTGAATAGGGAGGGGAGTCGCGGGAGCGAGCTTTTTTAGGCGGTTTCTGTTACAGGTGGGTGGGAGGGGGAGGGGGACGCGCACGCAGTATCGACTCATCCGCCGCAGCGTCAAACACCTGAGGTTTCATGATGTCAGTGTTTCCTACGCTGAGACAGACTCCATAGATGGATCGATAGACAGACAGAGAGATAGATTATGTTTATCTGTTTAGCTTAGTGAAACAACTCAACAGGTTTGAAACACTGACAACCTACAAAAATTACATAATTACAAAAATATATAGGCTAGGCCTAGTGAAGTTTGTATAACTTTTAATAGGCTAAATATAAATGATTATGCAAAACAAAAGCATAATAATGTTAATAATAAAGTTAATCTTAGAAATGTTTATAATAACCCAATGTTTTTAAATATTATCTGATATATAAAAATAAAAGTGGACACTTTTGAGCCAGCATTGTTCATAGGCTACTGTAAGTCGGTAACAAGAGATGCTCTGTAAGCAGAACAAAACAATAACATTCAAAGATACCATTTTGCAACACTTTGATATTATTTTATATTTATACTACATTAGAATAATTGTATGTATTGCTACAATGTGAAACAACACAGTGTAAACAGTATATTGTAGGCTAATGTATTAGATCAGATTTATAATTCCAGCCCCATTTAGATTGGAGAAGTAGTATATATTTTCATATAATCGCATATTTTCATGAATAGGTAGAGTACTAAAGAGAGAGCCATGATTCTATTATATAGCTGTGTGTGTATAAAATCCATGATGGCAATACATACATTATGTCAAGTAAACAAAGCATGGCACCCTGTTTGTTTGACAATGTATGCTCTACAAGAGTGCCAAAATAGGAAGTTGCATTAATGTGGGTGGAAGTTGAGTGGATAATTATGTTCCATATAATCAAGATGATATCGTCAGAGGATGGGTCAAATAAGACATTATATTGTGTAATGTGATCACAAGCCATTTCACCATCTATTTTCAGGAGTATATGAATAGCAAATTAACAAATCAACATCAAAACATGACAGGAGGCCATTTCCTGGGGTATTCACCACCACCACGAATAATTTTGATTACCTTTTTAATTTAATACGTGACACCAGATTTTTCCAGATCATATGGACCAAATTTACCTTTGTCAGGTATTACATCCTATAAAAACATGGTATTGTCCTTTATTACCTATTTTGTCTCAATCTTGTTTTACCTATTTACTGCAAATATCACACAGTGTGTTTGTTTATTTACAACCCACTGCTAATTCATCACAAAAATATCACATTCTTTCACACATATAATTTTGTTGCCTTTGTTACTTTTATTTTCAACAATTCTTTGTGTGGCTGTCATGTGCTTAAGTTATAGGTGTGGACAGCACTGCTGGAAGCAGGTGTTTTATCTGCCATAGTTCCGCTGAATTGAATTGAACACCACTCTTCCATGGAGGAGGTCAACAAACAGGCTCACAGAGCTGAAACACAGTTCAGCTGTAGGTATGAGTACTTTGTATAGATTTTTCCTGCTGTTATGACAACATACTGTATAGTACTACATCCAATCAACAATAAGTACATCAGATGTACTGTACACTTTCAATGAAACCATCACCAATTATAGTATGAGTCAGAGTTTCCTGATGTTTGGTAGGGACTGGCTTAGCTGACTAGTAAGTGAATGAAATAGACCACAGTGTCAAGATTAAGGCACTTTCCAATATATGTACTCACTGAAAAAAAGAATGTGTTTGTTCCAGTCATATCCCACTTATTTCTGTGTTTATCCTCTGTAAGCCTAACTTGCCCTTGATACACGCTTCTAGGCTGGTGTCTAAAATATGTATTTTTTTTGTATGTTTCACTGTCAGTTTTGTAATATTTTTCTATTTGTTTTTAGTCTTCATGTATTAGTAATTATGTGAGCGTATACAGTACATTACTGTTTCTAATCTTTATATATAACATTTGCTTTTGTGAGTGATATATAGGGAAATACAACTTATTCTCGTTATACATTGTAAAATGATAAATAAACCTACCCTGTACCTTGTACCTTGTACTTTGTATATGTGGGCACCACCACAACAACAAGTCATTTCCCTAGAGGCCTGAATTAAAGTAAACGCCTTCCCTCTGACACACTAGAAAAAGATAGGATCTAAGAATGATTCCAGGAAGCTCAGGCTGGCAGTTTTATTTTCAGGAGCACTGTGCACACTCCTGAGGGAGAATTGTTTTCACATGACTGTTGACATGACAGTGCTCTGACCTGTTCACTATGACAACATGAGAGGAAATCCTGGAGCTTTAATGTCAGTTTTCAGCCGGATAGTTATCTTGTACTCCTTATCAGGTTTGCTGTGGTATTTTCTTGAGGACTAGATTTTCAAATTTAACTGTTGTTACACACATAAATATGTATAATGGTGAAAATGCATTTCACATGTTAATCTGGTTGAATGGTGCCTGTAAGATTCAGTTTCTCTTTTGACTAATTCCCTTTTGGCAACAGTGGCTTTGAATGTACGGTTGGAGTTGATTCTGTGATCTCACAGGTCAAACAGGTTTTAATGAGCAGCTGCTAGTATCTAAGCAGTTATTATAAAACTTCAATATGCCGTTAAAAACCATTCCCATGCACAAAAAAGCCTAACAAGTGCAGGCATGTGAACTTATCACACATTTGTATTAGAGTGCATGATGAGATCTAAGCATACACAGTCGGTGTGAGGTTTCGAAAGTATTATGATACTTGCGCAACTGTGAAGCTTCTCACATTGATACCCACAGTCACTGTCTGAGTCATCACATACTGTAGGTACGATAGAAGTAAATAAATAAAGTAGTACATTTTTACTCTCCACAAGTATCTTCACCTGTCAAATGACTCATCTGAAGAGGGACAGATGACACTGCATGGAACAAATCCAATGTGTTCATTCTGCTTCACAGGTCGTGTCAACTCTGGGTCAGCTGTCTCAGACCTCTGTAACAATTTATTCACTACACTCTTAAAGGTAAATCCCAAGTCAGCGACACAAAAATTTGAAGTTTGATTTGATTTGTACAGTTTGTACAGTATGATTTGCTCTGGAACTATCTGAGCCTCCAAAAACCAAGGACCAGTAAAAGCCTTTACTATGAAAGTAAATTTATTTTTAGGTTGGATCGCGTATATCTGCGGGCAATTTCATAAAATTACACTATTAAGAAGTTCTTCCCCAGCAACTAATGAGATGAAGGTAAAGTTATTACCTACCTGAACATCTTTCCCCAAAATTCCTTTGATATTTTGAGTCATACTTTTTCCTTTCTCTGATCAGATGTTTTCCAATTAAGATTTAACATCGCCATTTGACACTTGTGTGTTGATGGTACCGTAATAACTTACTGTAATCCTATTACCCTGAGTGTGCATGTTGCACCATTACTCTAGGGAACAGGCTATAGGACAAAAGGTTCCACAAGGCTAGATGAGAAGAACTCATGAAGTGCAATGCTGCCATCTGATGGTTGCTGTGAAAATAAAACAAAGCTTTAAATTGCCTTTCTTGCTCTGTGTGGTTTAGATGACCATGTTTGAGAACAATTTTAAGTAGATTTCTCAAAGTAACTATTAAACTCTGAACTCAGTGTATTCTTGTGTTTATGTAGAAACAGTTGGTTAATTGTGAAGCTGTTTGTGAACTGTAATCAGAATGTATTCCCAGAATACACTCCTACTGTATGTTAACAGTGCATAATTATTGTGTGTTTGAAATACTTTCATTTTAATAAACATCATGTGAGTGAATAGGGGGTAACCTTAATTAGTCAACCTTGAAAAATTAACCATCAATTTTACACAAATAGTGATTCCCAGTTTCCTTTGTAAAGGAGCGCCATAACAAGGAAACCTGTTCATGAGTTCCAAAATTAACAAAAATTTGACTTTGTCTCGGGGCCAGGTATAGTGATGTCTAAAAATAATACCCCAGAAGAAGAAGAAATTGAGGTTCTTTAGTTCAATTGTACTTTCCTGTTTGATTTTTATTACATTAGCAAATATGATAAAATTGTGAAAAGAGCAGACAAAGGCTGTCCTCTATCAGCAGTCATTCTCAAATCACTGTGGCGGATAAAACAGTTGTCACCCGCTGCTAATATTGTGTAGGTCCCCCTTTTCCCGACAAAACAGCTTGACCTATTGAGACAAGGACTCCAATAGACCTCTGAAGGTGTGGTGTGTTATCTGGCTCCAAGACTTTAGCAGCCGATGTGGAAGTTGAGAGGTGGGGCCTCCATTGTTGGGAATATTTCTTAGGTGTCTTTAATTGATGTAACAGTGAAAGGTAAGACAGGTCTAGCTTAGAGTAATATAGCTGACTCCATAAATATTTGACATTATAG